>CAAKHB010001394.1:353924-389388 GCA_901007665.1 Aeoliscus strigatus
GCATGAAGGGGGGATGGGGGGTGTTAGAGGGGGGTTGTGGATGGAGAGAATCAGAGGGGGAGGAGTGAATCGAGTTCAGAGTTTGTGTGTCAGGTGGTGTTCCGTGGGGGTGGTTCTCATATTTCTGCTTTTACAGAGCAGATAAAATCACTGCATGTGCACATTACAGTCAGTGAGGCTGAGGGAGGATGGTGTATCTTATCACGTGTACAGAGGGGAAACGCTTTGGATGAGGATGTAATTAAAACAGTTAGTAGGAAAATAAGTCATGGACATGGTGAGACACTCTTTGATAAAGTTTGAAAAGTGTACATACTGTCAGGACACAATAGTCCTGAAGCTCTCCTCCCCCACACGGCGGAGAGCTGTTCAAGCTCAGAGATGTGAGGAATGAGGGATGAGAGGATGAGTTGGGGGGGTGGGGTGGGGTCGATTCTCCATCTCTGCCCCCTGCAGTTGTATCTCTGTGCCTCACTGTGGCTCTGGTTCTTGCCCTGGTCCATATCTGGTTGCTGACCGTGGATGATACATCGTGCTTGACTGTGGATGCGTCGCTCTCTCTCACACATGGCTGAATCTCCAGCCCCGTTTTTTCGCTCTGCATCATGTAGTTTTAGACCTCTGAGCTCATATCAGTAAATAGACATCTCAACTGTGTAAGCAGAGCGGCACAGCCAGCAGAGCTCACAGCTTAAATATTAGTCACAATGCGAAGGACTCCACGGGCTTGATTGCTGTGTGTCCACAGTAATGATGCACTGTTGCGTACCCATGTACTCCAGTGGGTTGGCCGGTGGTCAGAAACGCACTATGGTACAGCCGGGTTGGAGAGGACGTCAGATTCTTAACACAGCAGATGTTTGCGGACGTACGGTGCAGTTTGCAAAGGGGTGGATGTGATAAATGATTAAACGTTACACAGTCGTGATGTGGACGAACAGCGGGGTGGGTGTCATGTTGTCACTTTCCTCATGCCCACATTCACATGCTCTGTGTGTGACACATACACCCACGCTGCCTTTGGGGTGAGTATGGTCGGAGACGTAACTCCTCGTCGATAACTGTGTACGTAACATAACAACTGTCAATGACTGGAGCCTTCAACTTGACACAAACATATTTCAGACATTTCTGACCACTACTTCATGCCAACCTAAACTCTGAGAGGGATGAATGACACTCAATCATTTGCATTTGTGGTCAACTTAGAATTATGTATATATTTTTTCAATAATCTTTTAATCTGGACTACATATCTCTCCCTACACAGCAAAGACCATAATATTTTTCCAATGACAGTGAATTGAGCATTATCACCAATATGTTAAAGCTCATTGTGTACTCTGTTGGTACAACTGATGTCCTATATTAAAGGAAAACTACACAGGAATGTATTATATCTGTGGCAGTGTCTGGCTGGATAAAAGTGGAATTTGAAATAGAAATAGAGTGTGGTCATGGACATAAGTGAGCCTGAATGGAAAACACATACGCATAAAATGATTGGCAGCACGTCTAGAGGAAACGTCTGATGGAGAAATAAATACTCTGGATATCTGTCAGTACCAAAACCGTGACAAAGATTTATACGATGTCAGCGTCCGGAGACTCCAAAGGACGTCTAAACCGCGCATTTCTGACGCAATGATTTGGCTCCTTCTACAGACGACTGAGCATCTTTTATCCATGATCCAAACAGAACTCTGAACATGAACCAGAGTCCCAATATTAAACCGAAGGAAGGTGCTCACATTCTGCAGTGACTGGGATTCACCAACATATACTTTTTATCACCCTCTGTCAGTTTTTGCACGTTCATAATTGTGTGCCTATAGGCTAACAAAGTCCGATGACAACAGAACGCGTTAAACTACATTCAGTGCACTCAGCAGCATTCATACGCAGGAAGCAGCATCACCTTGTGTTTGTGTGAGAACAAAAAGGGTTGAACGTACATGAAGAGGTTTAAAAATGAAAAGTGTTAATGTAAAGCTCACTCTTTGTTGATCTGCAGTGTGAATACCAGTTTAATAAAAAAGAAAAGTACATACTCCATACACCATTAATCTGTTGCCCATTGAATCGGTCTGGCACTAATCCCATTAATGGATCTTTTCCTTGTCAGGTCAAACACAGTTCATTTATATAAAATTTTCCCTGAATTGAATTTCACAACAAAAGCATAGTATTATGTGACTCATTCTGAGTGTCTTGTCAAACAGACAAAGATGGAATGTTGAACATTCTGGAGATGTTTCAGGAGCTGTGTGTTTCAACTGCATCATAGCGCCCTGACGTATGAATGGCGATATTTATTTTATGCGTTTTCAAGTATTCACATCATATTAAAAATCTTGCAGCACATCACTTGATCCTTATGAATAAAAAGTCTTTTTAGTCCAAATGAAATGGAGCGCTGGTGCAGAGCCGGATTACATTGTGAGGGACGTGGAAGGGTAGAACGCTGCCTGGAGAGAGAGGTTGCTTTGCAGAATGAGCGTATGGCTGCGAGCCAGCGTCGGACACGACAGCCTGGGAGAGGTGGATCACGTTACACTGCTTGCACATGCCAGCAGAGATGGGAACTGATAGACTCTCCACCACAAAGATGCATTTGCCCAGGCCAGGCCCAATCTGCAGTATCTCAAGCCGGCCAGCTGAGCAAATACAGGGTTTTCATATTTATAATCCATTGTGAAGGCATCTGAAGATGCACATTGTCACAATACGTCCTACTGACCTCTGTGTGTGAGCTGAAGTGAATAAAACATGGAAAATCTATAGTTCCCTGGAAGAATGCAGCAACCCACGGGACATGACTGCCATTTGTTTTAATTTATGTCCCACCTCCTGCGTAAAGATTTCCCGATGCACATCATTTATTATCGGGGTGGTGTGTGCATTCAGTGTGGTGGCGCTGTGTAAATTATGAGTGTAATCTCTCAGGGAGTTCAGTGTTGCATTGCTGATATTGGATGTATTATATTTGAAGTCATTTTCAAACAGAATGAAGATCAATGATCCTTGAGTGTAAACATTGCTTTTTTTTTAGGTATGGAAAAATTGTATCCACCAAGGCCATACTGGACAAGACCACCAACAAGTGCAAAGGTGAGATGTGAAAGCATCAGCTGCTGAGCTGAGCACGGGTTCAAAGGTCAACTCATACATATGGGCCAACACATACGTGAACTTAAACTTAGAAAGCTGCTTTTTGTATTATACTGGTCTGGTACTGGTCCATAACATGCTCGTGGTTAGGACTGGCTCTATTCAAAACAGAATTAATTTAGCTTTATTTGATTGTAAATCTCTATCAAAAGATATTAAATTGTCATACAATACACACAATACACCAAAGCATTTAAATACATGTATATTCTGTGGTTTGCCAGCTTGTACTGGCGCATTTTCTCAGTAAAGCTGCATTCAGTGATAAATGTGTTTAGTCATTTGACAGCTAAGGAGAAAACCTGGCCAAAAGCAGGTGCTTTCTCTTCTAGTACTTCATGAGCATTGATTACATCCATAACCTGCTGTATCTGCATCTCACTGCCATGCGTCCTGTGTCCTGATGGCCGTCTATGTTTCCACAGGCTATGGCTTTGTTGACTTTGACAGCCCAGCCTCAGCGCAGAAGGCAGTGACGGCGCTGAAGGCGGTCGGAGTGCAGGCTCAGATGGCCAAGGTGAGAATCATAAATGTGGGTGCATTATATGGAAGCTTTTGACCTTATCGCCCGTTATCACACTCGGATGGTGAAGGCTGCCGTGCAGGAGTCATTTACTGTCTTTGTAAAGGACCCATTTCCGCCCCTAGAATCTCAAGAACCAGATTTCCTTCTGACAAAGTGCTACTAAATGAACTCAGGTTGTTGTCAGGCTTAAAGCCATCATGACTCAGCAAAAGCTAATGAATTATTTATATCAAATAAATGAATCATTTTCCATATTCATCATATAAACTCTTTTCAAGCATCTCAAGGTCGTATACACGTTTTTTTGTCTCATGAGTCATGGTTAGTGAAAATAAGAAAAGACACAGTGTGTGTTGTTAAATCTGAATATTCATAGGTGTTAATGCACTGTGGAGTATTGGGAAGCACAAACAGGAGTCCATGAATGCACATAGGTACATGTGTGTATGATTTGCACGTGTGTGTGTCATGGTGGTGGCAGCACTGGGGAGAGTGTGCAGTGCTCCAGGGTCTGCAGCCGGCACAAAGGACCTGTCTGTTCTCCCTGGTGGCATCTGACTCAGTGTCTGAGCAGCTCCCCAGTCAGCAGGGCCCTATGCCCAGCCACCCGCCCTGTCAACACACACACACACACACACACAGCTCTAGGTTTCACGTTTCTTTTCAGGACCATATTCAGGTGCATATTCCTGAGCGCTAACCCAACCCTAAAACCATGTCTCACCCCTCACACAGCCTGTACGTCGCACCCTGTTGTTCGGTCCTCACAAATACACCTACACACACTTTGACAATCACAAAGCCTCCACCAGCCTCCCTCAACCAGATTAGGGCACAAAGTCACAAGCACACGCACACACACACACACACACACACACCACCGACACCCTGGGAAAGCTGATCTCTCGTTAAGCTGGATCACTGATATTCATACAGCTTCTCACTTGCAAAATAACTTGATTTCACTCACACACACACCCCCTTCGCTGCAGGTTTACAACAGGGCTTATGTTTGTGTCAGATTACTCCCTGACTCATTGTGACTCATTGGTGGTCGCAGTGCACAGAAGGTCTCCTCTGCTCGCTCTGATGGGTTTGAGCATCATGAAGGAGGGAGAGAGGTGAAGGAGATCACTTTCACAATGCATTATTAATGTAATGGAAATTAATTCACACCACATTTGCGTTTTTTTTTTTACCTACTCTGAGATGATGAATATGCAGAATGGTTTGAGGGTAAGACAGCTCTTACTAGATACTAAGCTCTATTAAATTATTTCATTTAGCTACACTGGGGACAGAAATGTCCTGTGTAGCGGTTTAAACCCATCAAATGACTCTGTGGCATTTTAGGAGCTCCGCTGCGGTTCATTAATCATTTCAGATTTGGGATAGCGGCATAATTTGTATGATTAATGCAAGCCGACAGAGACGGCCTCTGTGCCTGCACCCAAGGTCAGGATTAACGCATGAACGTATGCGCCGGAATACAAGTGACATATTACTACCCTGACCTGGGAAACAGGACGATGATGTTTTCCCCGTGGGGGAGATGATTGAAACACAGCGGTATCAGTGTTCTTCTTTCTCCCTAATGTCTTCGTTGTGACTTTCTGTTGTGACACTGAGCGAAAGCACAAAATGATTTCAGCTCCTCCGTAGATGCAGAGCCACACCAAGTGTAACAATGCTCTGATATCTGATCACCTGGATCCTTCATCGCCCCACAGCTTTGCAACAGCGGCCTCTAGTGGCACGTATGGTAGAAACTGCACACAGGTTTACTTTGACCTAAATGGGTTGAGATCCACAGCAGTCTTCACCGGTCTGTGGCGAATGGAGCTTGTTGTCTCCTCATTGAATGAACGGTTAGTATAAAACTGAAGGAAGTCTCTTCGTTTTCCTCTGTGATAAGAGAGGAGCGTAAAGACAAAAAAATAGGACGGATGAGATAGGAGAGTGGGAAAGTTTATTGTTATTTTATTGATTATCTACTTTTTTCATACAAGGAAATAAGATTCAGTTTGTCCATCTGTCTTCTGACACCTGTCACACCGTCCAAAAGCTATAGCCTTATATACACCCATCATGCAACCCCCTCTGACGCTGCATTTCTTAGCTCTCTTCTGTCCTCTCTGCTCTTAGCAACAAGAGCAGGACCCCACCAACTTGTACATCTCCAACCTGCCCCTCTCCATGGACGAACAGGAGCTGGAGAACATGCTGAAGCCCTTCAGCCAGGCCATTTCCACTCGTATCCTCCGCGACGCCAACGGAACCAGCCGGGGTGTGGGCTTCGCTAGGTAAACGTTCACACACGATGGTGCTGACTGGACATTGAAATATTCAGTCATCGGTTTCCTGTTCCAGGAATGATGACTGAGACCTTTGTTAGTTTGTGACCTTCGATGTTCCTGATTTCTGCTTCCTCTTACTCGTTCACACACAATAAAGGATTATCTTATTTTGGCCGTATCTTAAGGTGCATTTCTGACCACCAGCTGCTCTTCCTCCTGAGCTACAGCCCCATTAATTCTTTCTTACATGACACAGCAGTGATATATGATGTTAACGTGATTAAAAGCCCCTTTTTTCTGCCAGGATGGAGTCCACAGAGAAATGTGAGGCCATCATCCAGCATTTCAACGGAAAATATATCAAGACTCCACCTGGCGTCTCAGGTGAGGTTTTGAATATTTTTGTCTTCATATTTAAAAAAAAGCAAGTCTAAAGTTATGATCTCCTCACACCTGCTCCAGTACCACCAGAGCCTTTACTGTGTAAATTTGCTGACGGAGGCCAGAAGAAGCGTCAGAGTCAAGGGAAGTATCTGCAGAATGGCCGGACCTGGACAAGAGACGGGGAAACGGTGAGTTTCTTCTCCTCACTTCCAGTGATTGTCTTTAACTAAAGCAGTGTGTTCTGATGGTGTCAGTCACCCTCGTAATGATGCGGTTCCTCTTCTTTGGGCTCCAGGGAGGAATGACTCTCACATATGACCCCACCACAGCCTTACAGAACGGGTCAGTGATACCGATCGGAGAAAACATACAAATCCACAGGACCCTGTCGTTGTGACCAATAACTGTGTGTTTCTGCAGGTTCTACTCGTCTCCTTACAGCATCGCCCCGAACCGGATGATCGGGCCGACCTCCCTCTCTCCTTACATGCATTCACCTGTGTCCGCTTACCAGGTATGTGACACTGAGAGACTGTGGCTCAAAACAATGAGCTCTCTCGTCAACTTTTGTCTTTGTGGTGCCAGCAGGTACACAACCCATCCTGGATTCACCACCAGTCGTACATTATGCCGCCAACAGTGAGTATCTTAACCCATAAAGGTTCTGTCTTGTTTTCAATGTTCTTAGCTTGTCTGTATTACATCTGTATGTAAACATGCAAGAAGACGTCAGTGAGGCAAATGATGGAGGTGGGATTTTTTTACATGCAACTCTAATATTTAGAGTTGTTTTGAGTGACTCTTGTTTATATTCAAGGGGTTTTGACCATTATTTGTCATTAAACATAGATGCAGCTTGGCTAAAATATACAGTTGTATGGTGTCACCTGGATTAATTTGGATGTAAGTGTGGTACACAGTAGTCAAGAAAGATGTTGTAGTTGTAATATGTTGCATGTTATGTTGTTGTTACATACAAGAGCGTAGTGTTGTGGTGTAGGACGGGGTTGAAAAGGGAGAGATGAGTGGTGTGAACAGCTGAGTATGGAACACAGCATTGTGGAGGACAACTGTCCGTGTTTGAATCATCTCTTCAGCAATCACATCACAGTGTTTCTATTAAAAGTCAGATCTCTTCTCTCGTCATCTCTTCTGCTCTTTAACTGGTTTATTCCTACAAATAAGAAGTGTTATTTATAGCTGCCCAGAGCAGTTCATCTGTGATGCATCAGAGCAACTGATGGGCCTGTCGGCGCTCTGACATGTTCTATGGTCTTTGAAGCTGAAAGCGCTGGGTGTTTTGTTTTTTTCTCCGCAGGGAACAGTCCTGACACCAGGAATGGACCACACCATGTCCATCCAGCCGACCTCGATGATGGGACCCCTGACACAGCAGCTCAGCCACCTCTCCATAAGCAGCAGTGGCACAGTCAGTAATGTGCACAACATGAAGCACTCAGCATCAAACGTGAACTTAAACGTTTTACAAAACACACAAAGTTGTGAAACTGCGTCTGCCTTTTGGTAAATTAGGCCCTCTAAGACATGAACGATGACATATTCTTTCATTCAGCTAACATTTCTTTCAGCTGTGTGAAAGTCTGCTTTCTATTCTCCTTCAGTATATGCCTGCAAACACATCTATGCAGGGGACCTACATCCCCCAGTACACCCAAGTGCCTGCTACAAACATCTCAGTTGAGGTAATGAACTTTTTGCTCTAAAACATAATGTGACACAACTGAGCATGAATTTAATTTTCATCGTCCTCCCCCTCAGGAAAGTGCCGTCCAACAACCTGTCGCTATCGACACGCCCACGGAACACACAACCTACTCCTACCAGCATAGCAAGTGAACTGGTGGCAAAGGTAGTTGTTTTTTTTTTGTTTGTTTTTTTTATCTCTAACGTAATAATCTGAAAATGTTCTCCTGTAACTGCCGATGATGTGACTGCTCTGGTTTCTGAAGTCGGTCTGATTTGTTCTTTTAACCAGATCCTCGTTTGAGTGACTCTCAAAGGTCAAAGTGGCGACATCGAGCATGTTGACTCTGCACCGGACACTCGGAGGAATGTGAACTGTTACACAGAATGGACACAAACTTTTTTTCTACAAACTCTTAACACTCCAAACAGTCAAGGCTGGTGGATGGCAGAGGACGGAAGGCAGTGGAAGAGCGGGAGCATCACTTTTTGCAACAGTCAGGAAACAAGCTCACACACACACACACACACACATACACTAACACATGCACACACACATTTTTTCAGCATGTTCTTTTCTAGTATTTCTCCGGGAACGGGAAAGAACTTCAACACCATTTGGGGTCTTTGACTTCTTTTATGATATGCTTTTTTTATGATTTCAAGAGTTGACTTTGCCTTTTTGTATATAATTCTGCTTTTTTTGTTTCTTGCTTCCCACACACGTCTACAACTGATTGAAAAACCCAAAATGGAAATAGTGGTTCAATACGATCCCGACATGGATACACTTCTCTTGAAAAGAGCAGCAGACATCAGGAAGTCGTACGTGAAGAGGTTTTGCTTCTTTTTGGCACTTGACGCTCAGATAAATTATGTTCCCAACAATCTCGACAAAGCTTCGGACAATCAGTAGATCACAAAGGAGACGGACGTTAATGGCAAGACAAGATAAGATATTCCACAGAGTAGTCTACATTTTGGTTGACTTTGAGCTGCTCCAGCTGATGGACTCCAAAGTTGTCGACAGGGAACACATCTCTCACAGAGCTGCCTGTATATAGGAGAATTAAATGTGTTTAGGCTTTCACTTGATTTCCTTTGATTGGCGTACTAAGGCTTCCATTGGCTAAATAATATCATACCAGCATCTTTAAAATTAGGGACGTACCGAATGATCGGCGAATTATCTGTGCAGAAAACATCAGTATGTCAGTTTAGATGTAAGGTCATTCCAAGACTTTGTTTGTATGGATTTGCGTTCATTTAAAATGTGATTAAGGCTGAATAAGTTGTTATTCTATAATGTTTCCCTGGCAGGAGAAGGTGAAACAAACAACAGAAAAAAAATACATGAAACACATTAAACCAAATACATTAAGGTAACAGAGCAGAATTTCACATCAGTGCATCCCTGATTCCTGAGGAGACAAAATCCTCACAACTCCTTGTAGTTTCTGGAGCAAGAGTGTGATGTTAATATCTGAGTGTGGACTTCTTGTTGCACAGACGGGGAGACCACCTGCTAAGCGCCGCTCTGTCCGGTTTACGTGTGCAGAATTAAGGTGGATTGATACAGTCAGTATTAAGACACTTTAATATGTGTTTTTGCTTCTACTTCGGCTGCTTCCTGTTAACACTCCCCCCCTTTTTTTTTTACATCTCTTATTTAATTTGTTTTTCATTTTTAATGCTTTTATGATTGATCCTATTTTTGAAAAGAAAAAAAATCTTTGATTTTATTTTTGATAGTGTGTTGTGTTTCAGATAGTGAGAAATAGATGTTTGACTTTGTGCTCGTTCTGGCTTCAGTGTTGATATCAAAGGCTTTTACCTTTCTGAGATATTTGAGTTCCGCCTGTGTTGGCACTTCTGATCATGAATGAATTGGGCTTACCATGTTCACACACATCGTCGACAACGTTGTGCCCCGAGAGGTTGGGTTAGTTGTAAGAGAAATATAATGTACGTAACCTTGACTTACCTCATCCTGCCAGAGCAATGTAGAGTCAGATTGTGTACAAGGTTTACAGGCAATAAGCAACTCTAGGTCTGGTGGCCGTTCACAGCTGGTACTGTGTCCATATCCTTTAACTCTTCCGTCCACTGTTCGGAAAACACAACAAGGTCTGACGATCTATGCAATTAATTTATTATCCTTATAAATGCAATAGAATAGATATCCAAGAGACATCATTACACACAAGAGCTTTAAGTTTTCTGAATTCAGCTTTGGTTCATTGAAGAGTTGCTGCATTAAAAGGGATCTTTCAAACATGGTTATTATGACTTTAGAAAACTTACAATCATTATACAGCTGGTTCTCAGTGCCCACTCGTTCCTCTCCTGTATGGACTCCTCAGTCAGACATGAATTTACCATTCCATCCAGTTGCAATTTTTGGTTTGTGAAAATTGTTAATGTGTCTGGTTCTATTTGTAAATGTCCTTTCCTGCTTAGCTCACAAAATGCCTTAGATTTTACTGGAAAGAGCCGTGCTTCTCAGACGTGGTGGGTTACGCTGACTGGAATCGATTTGTCCTCACACACACACACGTGCTGAAAGTAGTTTTATTAGACTCATCTTAGCATAGATCTATGAAGCGCTAAGAGATATTTACAACTTTGCTCCATCATCATTCCATTGTTTGTCCCTAATGTTGAAGAGAGATGGCTCACTGAGCCTGATGAACTGTTGCTGCTAATTTTGGATTGTTTAATATTTAAAAAGAATATGTCAGCTGAAGATCATCACAGGTCACTTTGTAACCCGTCGGTCAACGTCCACGCAGCCTTGTTTTACGCATCCAGCTTTTCATGTCTATGCCATGATACAGATCCTCCGTCACCATCAGAAAAACCGTACAGCTTTTCAACTTGTTTGATGAACTTGTCATTTTTCAAAAAAATAAATTGGAGCTCCAACAAGGAGATTGTTTTCACTTGTGTCTACTGAGTTTGTGTGTGGAGACATGACAATTTGAAAAGTAAAATATAACTGCATTTCTGCGAGGGTGATTAAAATGATAACCTTTGGCAATGTTCTCTTCATCTTCGCTTGAGTTTTCATTACACACAAAACACGTCCAGGTTCTTTTACATTCATCAAATGATCGTATGTGCAGTGGTACCAAACCCAACTAACACAAAGCAGTGACAATACATGAGCATTTATTTCTAAAACGGACTTAGAACTAGATAAAAATAGATAGGAAATACATAAAAAAAGTATATTACATTGTTCAAGAAGTATATGTTTTATATATGTACAAAATTCAAAATATTCTGAATACGCCCAAAATTGCTGTTGACCCAAAAGAGACTTTGAAATACAGAAAATAGACTTAATTTACAATCTTCTATCAAGTCTCAATAAACAGGAATTTGCAAAGCCAGCTCACCCTGCTGCATTCATGGTTTCAAAGAGAGTTTGTTATACTGTAAGTCAGCAGCAAGGTAAGACGGCCATCACGACTTACAACTCACACTGTGAGGCAATGCAACTTTTCTGAACTTAGACCAATTACTCTTTTCTGGTGTTCAATACAACAATTAGATGCCATTTCAACTATTTACGGTCACAGGAGATTCCAAACAGTGACAGAGGTCCCATCAATGCAGCATCACACACTCATCCGGATCTATGTGTGTGCGACTGCAGCTCAGAGTGTGGTTTGTAAGTACAAGTACGGTTACAAAAACAGTTTTGGCTGAGTAATACATAATCTGCTGTGTCTGAGGTGTAATATGGATGCTCCGTGGGTGGAACAAAAGAGGAAGGTAGAGACTCGGAGGCAGTGCTTTGTGCTCCAGTTTAAGACAAGTTCATCTGAGTTACTGGTCTGATGAGCTGGTGTGCAATCTTTGCCCAACAAAAACGTCTGTGACTGTTCTGCTGTTGAACAACGCAATTGGTTTGGCTGATACATGTAACTATCAGGACCCAGTTCTCGTCTCATCGTCACAGCAGTTTACGGTTCACGATCTCCCAAACCATCCTTCTTCTGAAGTAGGGCATGTGTTTCTGTGAAGAACAGAGAAGTCAACTTAGTATTTTCAGGGTCTTCAACAGGATTTACCAGACAAATCGTCTTTTGAGACGTTGAACTGGAATGAATTACCTGTGTGAATGTGATTGGCTTATCTTTGGTAATGTAATCTGCATATTTGCATGTGAACATCCCGCAGTCGCTGCAGTTCATCTGCTGTGGGATTTCCTGAGAGCAAAGGGGAATACAGAGGTTGAACTGTTGACAGATGTTAATCCCCAGTGACACTGTGAGTTTCTCACTGATCAATTACTACATCACAAATAAAAACCTTTGTCTGAATATATTATCAATATAGTTAGCAATAATTTAACTAATCTATACAGCTGAATCATACTTACTAATTTATGATTAAACATCACCTGACGTTGTCTTTACTGACCTCCAGTGGTTTAAGTGATCACCTCGGGATCTACAGGATCCCACATCAGGTACAGTTCACTGCAGTTACATTTGTGTGTCCAACCGGAGGATGATGCAATATGCTGCTTGTTAACTTCTAACATAACTAACATCAACCAGCCCAAAGTGAATTTTATGCTCCTTCACATCTTCCTGGCATCTTGATTGGATGCCCAGTTTGTGTGTGTCCTGTTTCAGAATTTATTCATTCAATTCATAATTTATTCGACATCATTTTTATACTTTACTCGAGTTTAGAAGATGATGCTGTGTTTACTTAAAATACATATCACGCATCATATATTTTATATTTATACTTCTATATATAAAACGTTCCAATAAATAATATCTATTTTATCAGCCTGCTCAGGGCATGGTATTTTGAAATTGACCATATTGCTTCATCTGACTTCCTGTTTCACTCAATCTGCTCTGACTCACATGACTTGACTGCATGGAAAAAAAAATAGTACACATTTCAAATGACACCAAGACCTGCTGCAAGGGGATCACAACTAACCTCTAACCTTCTGCTCATGAGACACACAACACAGCATGACAAGGGACCAGACAAACACACAAAGACTCAAGTCAGTCCTCAAGGATGTAGAACTTACATTGGGCTTTTTGCTATGTAGGGTCCAGCCTGAGGTATCCAGTTCTTTGCCCTTTTTGTCCTTACTCTCCTGCTGCAGGTATTTGCTGGGAACACAAAAGATCATTAATACATAGAAATCAACAGAGCAATAAACTGAGCAATCAAAACACATGTTCCTCATAGTGCTACTATAGAGGTCATGCTGAGACTTACAACAATGTTTTGCATGCATCATCATTGTTTCCTCCCATAGAATCAAAGTACATGATAGCCTTTTTCCGGAAATCCACCACCTGAGAAAATAGGTTTCAGTTAAAGACTCTAGTATGGGTCCTAAAATGGTCATTACTCAGGCAACAATAAAGGTCCTTAAGACTTACAGAAAGGCACCAGTGCACCTTCAAGTGAATAGGAACCAGGATGATGTCTTTAGAAAAGATGTCTACATTTTTGGTCCAGCGGCGAACAGCAGTGTAGCCATTGCTGTTCAGCTTCGGATAAAAAAATGTGTTGAAGGCATGGACTGATGGCAGGCGGGAGTCCTTGCTGCGCTCGACCAACAGATTCATGTAAAAGTTGATCACCTAACAATTGAAAAGAGACAAATTACATCAAACTCAGCTAGCACTCCTGTATTGCTACATTCTAATTGCCACAGTGGACGTGTCTTCTGGGATAACCTTCATGTCTACAATGCAGAGACAACTGCACTCATTTCAGTATCCAGATTATGTTTGCTACTGCATATAGTGTCTCCTGAATGTGGCTGGTCGTCCTGGCAACGCCTTGTCAAAAAACCTTCAGTCACAAGCGCACAGAGATTCCTTGGTGTACCTTGTTGAACCATGTTTATGAAATGCTTTTTCTTTTTAAACAGCTAGATGGCAACGCAATACCACTTAAAGTACCAGGCACCAGCTACAATGTCACTGGAGAAGCAGAAGAGGCAGGTAGAGTGAATGAGGTAGCTTATGGCACTTTTCCACAGTTCCAGCCTGGCTCACCCAGGCTTTACTTTGTTTGGTTCCAGGCATGCGCACTTGCATTACAATTCAGTACCCTTATCTCAGTCAACAGATTCCTTGACCAAGAAAACATACCTTTACCATTTGGAAATACCGCGATATAATTTAGTTCAATAGTGATTGACAAAAATTCACTATTTTGCTAATAGTTTTCTTCTGGATAAAACTATTGAAGATACAACCAATCTGTTCACACTGCTTCAGCAAACTCAAGTACAATCTGGTGTTGCATGCCTTTATCTTCATTTGTTGCCTTGCAGGCACCAATATTTCCTGTTGTGGATCATAGTATCCAGAATTTTATCAGGACCAGGATCAAACTTCCATATAACCTATAATGAATGTATCCTGTATTTTTTGCAAAGCAATGCCAAACATTCATTTTTGTTTTTTATATATATAAATTTAAAAAAAAAAACAACAGGTACTATCGCCAGCAAAAAACTCGAATAGTTGAGCCGTGCTGGAACTGTATAGAGGAAAAGCACCCTTATTCAATTGCAGCTTCATAATCACATGACATATTTCCTCAGGCACAGAACAGAGCAGTGATCACCTCATCATTGAGCCAGTTGAGGTTGCTGAGGGTCTGTAGGTCTTTGCGTGTGAGGCTGAGACTAAAACCTTCAGCTAAGACTTCATCAGGACTTCCTCCTCTTAGCCACCGGTTCACCTGAGCCTCCATTTTCTTAACAGAGATAAGATACATGTCAAAAAGCAGGAACCGTACAGCACAAGAATGTGCTTAATACATTCACTTTCAAGTAGTGGCGGCCATCTGACACTGTGGCACCAATACAAGTTCCTATGTCAGAGCGTTTCCTTTGAAGCAATGCTTCAAAGCTTGCTTCTTCAAAAAATCTCTGATGATGTATGAAGCAGCATCTGCTGACATCATCTCTCTCCCATCTACTGCACTACATATGTTTAGAGAATCAAGTAACCGAATTGCAACTGCATTTTTAAAAACTTAAAATTACTGAGTTTGACCTTACATGTACCCACAGCACCCCACGCAGGGTCATCATACCTCTGTGAGCTCAGGAAATTCTGGTTTGTCTTCCAAATGCTTTGGCTCTTCGACAATGAGAGTCAAGGGAACCTCCTTCTCTAAAGGAACTCGAACATGTACCTCCACATCTGTGCCGCGTCGCCCCTCGTCTGATAAACGCTGAGAAAATGGAATAACATCATTAAACAGGTGGGTTGATTAAGAAGAGGAGCACAGCAGCTCTAAGTATAAGTGATGTAAACTCACCTGACGCAGAAGCTTGGCAGCCAAGGCCTCCTGCTCCTCTATCTGTCTTCGTCTTTCTCGTGCTCGAGAGTCATACATACTAGTCCTACAGTTACATAATATCATGTTTTTCTTTTTCAATGGGAAGTCTTTAAATATAATTCAGTAATAATGATATAAATAATAATGAAATATAATGTCGAAAACAACTTGCAGTGTACTTACAATTCTTTGATCCATAGCTCAGCTTGGAAACACGGCACACTGTAAATGTAGAAGTGGTTTATTGTACATCCAGAACTGATCTGACTATGCTTCATTGTCAGGTTCTGCCTGAATAATTTTACACTGGAGGGTCACACAAATGAGTTAGTTAATTGATTGATTAATTGATGTGTTATACAATTCAAAATAATAAAGACTGATACACAAAGTTTAAGCAACACACATAGATCACATAAGTAGCCCAATGTAAAACAAAGAATCAAATGTTGGCAGAAAACATAATTACCTTGAGCTGTCTCGCTTTCTACCCTTTTGCTCACTCACAATTATCACTGAGTCGCTATCATGAGCTGCTGGAAAGAAACAGCAAAGATGATCACACATCAAGAAAAAATGTAGAAACAAAGTAATTCACTGATACTTAATGTGTACAGACAGCTGTACCTGATGACTGTGTGTCCTGAGAGGAGGTATCTTGCAGAGCAGAAGGGGAGGGTGCTGACAGGAGAGTAGCTGTTCTACTGAGGTCTGTGTCCAGAGACCACGTCTGGTTCCCTGGCTTGTTGGAGGCCCCCACTGGGCTAGGAAGGTTGCTGGAGCTCTGGCTCGACAACCCCCTGAGGCTGGGAGGGCTGCTGGGTCCCTCTGACGTTTCCCCTGCCGCTGACCCAGTGGGAGAAGAGTACTGTAGCAATCTGCGGCTGGTGGTCAGGAAGCTGGTGCTGATAAGTGACAGAAGCAATAGAAAATCAGCCATCATCTCCATGATTCACAAAACCTTAGTATGGAATTCAAATAAACATTTTCCTGTTCACTGCATAAATACATGTCAGTACTTCCAAAGTTCTTCTTGGCCTTCCTTAGGTCATGTCCACATGGAGGCAAGTTCAGGTGAATCCTGCAAATCTTTTATTGTATGGACCTATTCACAAGGAACCGGTGCCTGGGAGCCTAAATACATTCATTTTTTTAAAAGGTCCCAGACAGCCTGCCTGTGTACAACCTATACACATCTTTCCTGACGCTGATGACGTCATAGCTCAACCTCTCCATTAGGCTGCATGCAATAACTTGCTGACAACAACAATGGCTGCTTACGCTGTTGCATTGCTGCAGAAGCTGCTGAATGTGACAGACAGAAAATATATGAATATAAAAGTAAGTGATGTGTCTTTTCATCCGCCCACACAAATATCTCTATATATGAGTTTTGTGCGTATGCTCCATGTCTTTGTTGTTTCTGGTGTATTTCTGTGGCAGCATTAAAGCGCCAAATTGGCACATTGACTGGCATATGTACTACAGCATATTCATGGGATTTGTGTGGATGCACAAATTTCTGGACAATTCTGTGTGCACAGAAAATGCTTTTTAAAACTATCCTGCTTCCATCTCCATGCTGATATGGCCTTAGAGGTGGATACACAATTTTAGTCATTTCACGGATACGTACAAATCTCTGTGTGACCTCACAATGGCATGTGAGCTGCCATTGTGAAGAAAAGATGACTGACCACCAGAGACCAGTGTCAGAAGCTGCCTGTAGATCTCCTTCTCTTCTTCACGGACAGACTGGATTGAAGAAATGGAAAGAGATTAAGGAATGCAAACAGATTTAGGGAGTATCACAAGATGCTTTATGGCAGTGAGCCTACCTCTTGTGCTGTACAGTGGGGCTTTGTCCCATGTATGTGGCTGGATGAGGTGCTGTGCGGAGGGCTATGTAGCGCTTTGATAGGAAAGGTCTTCTCATACATGCTGGTGCAGGAGCTGTTTGTTGTACCAATTCCACTGAGAAAACTGCCGTAACAAAAACAACAGTCTTACATTCAAGCAACAAGAACTAACAGCGGTAAAGCTCTAAAAGAATAGAGATGTACAGAATACCTCGGTGTTCCATGTGGTCGAATGTTTAAGGGCCTTCCCAGCCGTGGATAGGTGTGCAATTTGGGGCTGATGGAAGATGGCAAGCTGACTGGATGCCCATTTATTTTTGGCACTTCACGATGTGATGAACTCATGTACCCTTGTCTCCTACAGACTTTTGGTCCCATAGGAGACTTCTCGTTGCGCATCCAGTCTTCAGTTTGAAATAAAACAGTACAATAATGAATTATTGAGAATCCTGTCTTCATGATGTTTAATCTGACAATCTTACCTGATTTGGATGCTTTCCACTCCAAAGTTGTTGACGGAGCAGCAAAACTTTCTTCCAGAGAGTTTCTTTTCACACACTTTAACAAAGTACATACGTCAGATTTCCAAATAAACAACCTCAGAATCTTCACATTTAGCCATAAATGATGTACTTACGGGGGTCCCTGCCCAAACTGCTGCTGATGTTGAGGGCTGTGGCTCTGATGGAGATGGAGGTCCGGGGGAGGCAGGCAGTATATTTCTCCAGGTAGGACTCACATTGTTTCTCATCCATGTAGCCACACTGGAGCTATGAGTTTTTACCCCCTCTGCTGCAATCTTTACTGAATCAATTATGTCTCCTGGTGAAGTAATACGCACAAAAAACGGGTTATCTATATTCTAACAGAAGCATACACCATGATGATAAACGGTGGTTGACAATGGAATTACCCATTCGCGATTTCTTTATTACAAATCCGTCTTGGTCGGTGTTATGTCCGTCTTCCAAACTTCAGAAAGATAAAATTGATACAGTACTGTTAGCATGTCAGCAAATGAGAGAAACGTAATGATAGCAACACTGTAAAAATGCTTCACAGTTAATATTCAGAATTATTCAAAGAGTTAATAATAACTCGGTCTTTTTTAAAGAAAAAAAAAGCTAACAGTTACACGGGGAACTGTGTTGCTATAGCTCGTACCACTCAATTGGTCTTTTCCTCCTCCTCAGACCATCTCCAGGTGGCCGGTGTGCGTCCGAGTCCTCGGCAGCTGGTACGCCATTGCGAAGATTGCCAAAGTTCGTCTCTATCCATTCGTATATTTTATTCAACATGACTTAAAGTTTCTATTTTTAATACCGTCGCTGTTTTACAAATAAACTGCTCCGACGGTGTCCAGTCTACCTGTCAATATTTGTCACCACAAATTAAGCTATTGCACGTCTTACAAGTCGCATTAGTACCCGAGGTAGGTTAGCCGAAGCTATTTTAAACAGTTTAACCGTGAGTGCGATAACTGAGAATTAGCTCAATGCCTAGCTAGCACACAATGCTAACTATCTTGCTAGCTAACGTTGTTAGCAACACGGCTAATTATGGAAGTATGTTTAAATTCCAACAGGGATGCGATAAGTCGCAACCAACGCGTTCGGAAAAATGGTTATCATATTGTGTCTCGCTCTAACTCATTTACATATCCGTAACGTGACTTTAAATGGCAAAAAACTCGTTGAATAGGTCCATCTCCCGCTTCTTCCTCATTCAAAACCACAACATGGCTGAACAAAACGCTGTAAGATTGCACGATTTGATTGGCTCGCTGGGTGCAGTGGGAACGAGTGTCCCGAAAAACTACTGGTTGATGTAGACCGGAGGCCAGCAATTATTGTGACGTCACAGCTGCTGGAATTGAGTTCTTCGCACGTCTTCTCTGTTTTACATGAAATTATTTTCGCCGAGGCAAAATAATAATCGTTTAAAAGAAGATCGACCTCTACAATGATTAATTAACGAATCTTAAGGCCAGAAGCATGTTCTCAAGGAAGCCTTAGTACACATGTCAATATTTAAATTTAAGTTTAATTCAGGTGTCGGACACCACTGGGTCAATTTGTGTACGAATGTCCCAAATGGTGTTTCACCTATCAACTTAATTAATTCAGAAAGCTACTTTATGTTTATTGAAAGCCCTAAGTTTGTTCATCCAGAATGAGGAAAACACAGATTTCAATTCCATTATCAGGTAAACTGGCAGAAATTGGCATAGCTATTCAGCTATGTTGAAATCAGACACCATGCAGAGAAAACCAGCAAATACATTTGTATATATTCATCCTTTAATAATTTAAAATTGTAACACCAGTACTACAATGAAATGCAGGGTGATTGTTAAATAATACACTGCATAAACATCATTGAATAAAGGTATTCAAAGGCCACTTCTAATGACTAATAGATTAATTACAAGCTTCAAACTCACCATTTTATACTTGTCAATATAGAGCATTCTGTCATACAAAAATAAACTTTGAATGTCATGGAATATAGCATTTCTCCACAAATGTGGGTATTCATCAAACATTAAAATAAACCCATGCATGTCTGGCACTTTTTATATTTAAAATGATCATTCATGAATGTGTCGTTCTTCAAACCAACTAAGTCTACATAATTTCACAATAACAGTTCCAACAAAAATATAGTCTGAATAAATGACAGTCAAAAGAGTGTAAAATACACAATTCCAAAGACTGCAATAATGTCAAAGCAATAAATAGCTGAACAAATGATGGAGAGGAAAAAAAAAACATTAAAAATTGAGAAAATCCAACACACCAATGGTCTGTTACAGTGAGTGAATCATTGCACAATATTTTCACATCAGTTCTGATTAAAAACAGTGAAAGCCCACAACGTCAACAACAGCCCAGGGATTGACTGTCTATTGGTATAGTTAGGCCATGAACAATGATTTTGGGATCAACTCTCTTAAACAGCATTAACACCTACAGTTTATGATACATACAGTATTCAGGCATATTGAAAAAAATCCATACAGGACATTCTTACCTACATTACAAAGGTACACCCACATGTATCAGTGAATCTTTCTGTCTATAATCTAGCAAAAGTAATGTATGGATGATATCTAACAGCATGCCAGATGTGTCTTTTACAGACATCTAAGATGTGAATACTGGTCCATGTGTATGTATGTGTAGATTTGTACATTTCGCAAAGTATTCAAATTGATATCAGTTTAACGCAAAGAAAAAGCAGCTCGAACTGAAATTGTCACCACCGTCATTCTTACTGTGTCTGACTTGCAGACTGGTGCATCCCTCGTCTGTATGCCAGAAAAATAGAGTGTTGGTTTACTCTCGTTTAGTTCCAAAGATTTGGAGGAAGAAGGAGAAGATGTAGACAATATCCAGGTAGATACTGAGAGTGGCAAAGATGTACTCTTCTGGGCTCATGGTGTACCGCTTGTTCCCCATGAGGAGCTGGGTGTCAAATGCCAAGAACTGCAAAGAAAACAACAAATGTTCTTATGCGAAATGAACATATGTGGTCTGGCCTGTGTAAGCAGCTCAGCACTGTCTGTACTCTACCATAGTGAACAATATGGCCCCCAAAACAGCATAGATGGAATCCAGCCAAGGCACCTAAATAATATTAGAGGCAGGTTCAGAGTGTTTATGATGAAGACTCAGCAATGATACAACTAATAAATAAAACCTTCACTTTAAGTCAAGTTTTCCTTTGCCTCGTTACACATATTTACATATCTTCTTTGTCTAGAAATGTGATTATCATACTTACATACTGAAAGGGAAGAACGACAGCAAGCACCAATCCAGAGATAAACATGACCATGCAGAAGATAAACAGCACACCTTGGTATGATGTCACATCAATCTGGATGGGAAGAGACAATAAAATAAAAACTCTGCTCATCTCCCACCTTTTTAATTATTATTTATTATTACTTTATTAAGTAGGAATTAAATTACCTTAGTTTGGAAGCTAATGACTGTGACAAGGAGACAGACTGCAGCCGTGATGCCCAGACACATCACCACTGACTTGGTGTTATAGAAGCTTTTAAAACACACAAATAAAGTAAAAATAAAAAAGTATTACAATACAATGATATATATAATATAATAACAATATTTTTCCATATACTGTTGTCTGTAAAGCTGACCTAGGGGAGATTCTGACAAAGACACGTAAAATGAGGAAACACGAAAATGTACCTGGACAACATTCCCGTCATGTAGGAGAGGGAGAGGGTCTGTAACGTTATATATGACAGACAATATTAATATCTTAATAATATTTGGTGGCCAAAGTTGTTCTGAGATAAAACTGAATTTATCATGATACAGAAATCCAAATGATTCAAGTTTTTAAATATGCTTACAAATTTAGTCACAATATATATAATGATTTGTTTAATAGGATTTTTAAAGGCATTTGCCTTGTGCTTACAAAGATGGCAAGGAGAATCAGATTCCATGGAAACTGTCGCCTGTAAGAAAATGCAGTTTTCAGTGTTTTAAGTTATTGATGACCTGTATCATCTATGGGAGAAGAACATACCTCGGGGTAGAGCAGCAAGACAAGACCAAATATGTAACGAAGAATACTGCGCTGTTGCACAACAGAAATTAGACAGGTGTGAAATGAATTGATGGGGCAGAAACTTCATACTGACTGTACTTTTTATTACTCACTAGGAGGCCCAGTACCACCCTGGGTTGGATTGAATGTAGTCCTTCACAGGTTCACTGAAAATAAATTACAATTTGATTAATTTTCTTTTCATTCTTCAGTTAAATTGTTGATGAGAGGGCAGCTGTACAGTACCACTTACCAGAAAGTGAAAAGAGCCACAATAGCCAGAGTTACCAAAAGCTGGACCATCAGGATGGTGTACACCTACAGATTGAGTAAAAAAATGGGACACATGAGTTGGTTGCATGATCCATATATGAACAATGTACGATCTGATGTCAATTGTCACTGGCACACAACATTCATAAAATGCTGAGTGCAATTATAAAATTATAAACACTTGTGACACCTTACGGATGAAGACCCTTCTGATGTTGCGGTCATCCCAGGTGAACTCTGTGAACATCTCAGTGTCACTGTAGCAAGGAGCACTGGGGCCTGTAGTACACAAAAACATGTCTGATAAAAGTGCTGGGTAAATACTGTAGACTACAACGTAGATGGACTGAGTGGAGTCATACCAGCAGTGGCTTCCTCATAGCTGGGAGGAGAGGGTAACTCTGAGGTCTGTCCATTGGAAGAGCAATTGGTGGTCTTATTTGCAAGTAACAGCTGAGAAGACAAATGATCCAGTTGATTTTAACCAAATGTAACAATCAATACCAGAGGAAGAGAAATCCTCATGTGTACAGTTGACCTGTCATTTTGGCACTGAAGTGTCAATGTTGCTGATGATCGGGCTGGGATTTCCAGTGTTTTCATTATACCACTTCAAATGCCTGACACATCACTAAATCACATTTCACTGGCCGTTCATGGTCACCTACCAAACACAATTCACATATAAAAATACTATTTGCAAATTCATCATACAAGTGATGATTTTTACATGTATTCTGAGTACTGTATTATAGTATTTTTATTTAATATTCATGCCAAATGATTATAATTTGAGCCTCCTTCTTGTGAATATACAACATGTTTTCAAGATTGTATTCAATTTCCACTTACCTATCAAAAATACATATCATTTTCACCTGTATAATGGGATGCACACACACAAATCGTATGTTGAACTCCTTACAACGGTGTCATAAATTTATTTTTTCTAATATTAGGGTTGTGGTTGTGTCAACATCAGTGTAAACTGCAACCTGAACAATAAACATGGTTGATTTTAAGTATCAAGGTGTTTTAATGGACATGTTTTTAAAAACAAAATTCATGCCAGAGTTGGATCAGTCCATAATGTGCTGTAGAATAAAATGAGTACGAATTTAATATCCCAAAGATTGGTTTTCATGCTGGGCTACACAGAATAAACGATCCGGTGTGCTGTGCTTAGCTGTTAGCTATGTTTGTCAGACTGACTTCGATCACCAGGAACAGAAATGTGTTGTCATGGTGACGCAGTAACAACAAACAGTGGCGCATTTTATTAAAAAGAAGTCAGACTCAGAAAGGACAAAACATACAGCAGTCATCAGATAAAACACCCATACAACTGTGTGCTTCGATTGGTAATAAATCACCAGTTACAAGACACAAACACCTGACAGTAACACTAGAAATCCTATTTTAGTAAACTGACGTGATATTAAGATTGCCACCAAACATCACTGGGGGATTATCAGAGAGTCATGAGAGTCAGTTATGTAACACCATAGTCTAGAAGGCTCCAAAAGAAGAGCAGCTATATTTGCAGAAACCCCGTCGTCTCTCACCTTGCCCTGTGTCATGATGCCTGCTGCCCTGCTCGATATACAAACCAGCGGACAAGTCTCTGGTGTCTTCGTCTGTGTGGACTGATGTGAGAAACGACCTGGGGATGGTGGCGTCCTTCCTTCTAGGCTGCCCGGACTGACGATGTAGTGATGTAATCCCAAAACAACGCAGTACAGTGCAGATGCCCCTCCCTCACCCACAGAGGGATGTTCCAGTAACATCCAGGTAGAGCTGCGGCACAGAGAAAATCTGGGACTGAACCACACCACCAGGAAGAATGGGGATGCTGGATGCCTTCATGGTGTTACCAGAGGAGAGAAATCTGGAAATACTGTCTGCAGCGGTGATAGTTGCATGAGTTATATAACATGAGGAGGAACTAGTTTATTCTCTTTAGTTACTTTAAATGTGCCTTTAATTTACCTGAGAAGTTTATTTTTTCCAGAGATGTAACTCTCAAATGAATTTCTGCCATTTACAGTGTAAATACTACATAAACACACCTTGGACATTCACATCATGGGTAAAATTAACATTGTACAATATGTACCTTTATTTAAGAATGCAAAAGAGAAATAATCCCACCATACAGAGAAAATATCATGAAAATGGTGCAGAAACCTCAAGTTAACGTTTAAAAGGACTTTCATATATTGCTCTTTGCAGCAGACATGAACAGCTTTTGAGACAAAATAGTACTGGAGCAGACCTTTTCTTGTCTATGCTCACTGTGACTTACTTCTTTGGATATGAATTCAACTTGCTGTAAAACTGCAAATCTGTTTTAAGTCATGTCCAACTTGATTACTGATCCAAGAGGCAATACAGACCATCCTTATTTCCCATATCCCCGCACGGAAGCAATGATATAATTTCTGGCTTAGGGTACGGGACAATGAACACTGCTGAAAAAGTTTCCACCATTTACTAGAGGGAGGATGCTCCCAAAGCTTTGTTCCACGAACTGAAAATTTTTGTAGAATATCTCCAACAACAACAAAGATGTAACAAAGTAAAAACATAAAAGTTTAAATAAAATTCTAACAACCTTTTAGATTTTATTTTTATGATTTTGGCAAAATGCACACTTACTCCCCTGTAACACACATTATCTTCATTCAGTCGCGCAGAAAAAAGCTTTGATAGAATTTGCGGTCACTATCCTCAGTACGCTTCACCCTCCCCTCTGCCTCCCTCCAGTCTTAGGTCCGTGTCGTTCCTGCCGAGGGTGAACAAACTGACGACAGCCATTAAAGCTGCCAGCATCATGACCGCGCAGCCTCCGAACATGTGTCTGGTACCACTACCTCCCTCCCCTCCACCTGTCCCTGAAACTTCCCCGTGTAGCGCCAACAGTCCAAAGCAGGCCAGCAGGTTCAAAGGCAGCCGAAACCAGGCCAGCACACCAGCACGCTTCTCCTCTGGGATCACCCTGCCCTGGAGAAAGCTGACTGCTGGGAAGTAGAGGCCACAGGCCAGCTCTAGCAACATGAAGGCCAGGAAGGACTCATGGGGTCTAGGCTGGTTTGGGGCCGTAGAAAAAGTCAGCATGAAGAAAGAGAAGAACGCCATCAGAACAGCTACGCACAGGACATGGCCAGGTTGTAGACGGTACCGTGTGGAGGTGGCTAGGCGGTACAGCAAGGAGCCAGCCATACTGGCAGCCATAAGACAGGAAAACACTATTCCCAATGGAGGCCCATGAGGGTCCAGTACCGGCGTCCACAGGAAAACAAAAATGTATAGGACGCTTTCAAACAGCGCCTGCACACCACCCAACAGCATAACTCTCCTGTCTGACAGCAGGCAACGCAGCCCATCGTTGCAGCCACGAGAGAACCGGGCCTTTGCAGACATGCGGGTCATGCCTCCATTTGGAGCGCCGAGCAGCAGTGTCTGTTTGTCCCCCTCCAGGCCTCCCTCAGCCTCTTCCTTACCCCAGTCTGTTAGCACGACCCAGGCGCAGCACACCAAGCAAGGGACGGCCAAAAGAAAGGGCGCCACAGGCCCCAGGTGGAGCCATTCAGCTAGCAAGTTTGCCACCAGCCCAGCTCCCACAGCCAGCCCATGGTTCCAGGTAGCAGCTTTGGTGAAGGTTCTGGGGATCCACTCCTTTGGAAAATCATGGACATCTACATGACGGTGCACATACCAGGCCTCAAATGTGGTGGCGAGCAGTGATGTGGACAGGCCTCCCAGGACACGCCCCACTATCAACACAAAGTAGTCTCTGGATAGTTTGGTGAGGCAGCAAGCAGAGTAGGACAGACAAAAGAGAAGACATGTCTGCCTGCGTCCCAGAGCTTGAGGGAGCCAGCCTGAAAAGGGAGCAAACAGAACACAGGAGGCCAAGCCACACACATACAATATGGCTATTTGGGATTCCAGGAAGCTGTAGTGGCGATACAGTTTGTAGAGGTAAGGACCCTGGAGCCAGTCTGCCCACAGAGCCAAGAGGTATGCCCGCAGGAAAACACTCTGGAAGCGACGAAAGGCTGGGTTGGCTACTGCAGTCGGGGTTGGCTGAGGTGGGGTTAGACGACGTGCTGTCAACTCCAGGCCAACACACAGGGCAATCAGGAGAATTATGGCAATGTAAGCTGTCACCAACATGATGTGACAGACGACACCCACTTGCTGTCAAACCCGAGATACTGGACCGTCTTCAGCTCTTCTTCCTGCTTCTCAGCACCTGTGCAGACAGCAGCTGGGTTCAGGTATGGGGCCAGAGAAACAACTACTAAGGAGCTCACATCAACGTTTGCAAACACGGAATTACATTTGTGTGTTATTTTACATTAACTAAAACCTGGCCATTTAGTTTAAATAAATACGGAACCATTAACCTGCACTGTCAATGCTGTCCCAACGTAAGTGTATACGTTACCTATTGTAGTTTAGCCGACGTTAGCATCTGAGCTAAGCTGCGACATTCACATTCAAACCAACATGCGACACTGTCGTCCCATTGGCCTCCGCAGCAGTCTAGCACAACACATCTTACCGAGCTGTTTGGCTGTGGTTCCATGTTAGTCACACATTCCGAGCAGTGATATTCAGTATGATAAGGTGCCTGACTTGTATCCCGTCATGTGAGCTTGCTAGTTGGTACGTTCATTTCCGGGATCCGGTTTCTCTCGTTTCACCACCAGAGGGCGCTCTTTGCTTTACTTTAGTTATTCGACCTGCACGTCTTAGTTCGGTATGCGCGTAGGTATACGCTGACACAAAGATGCTAAAATATATTATGAAATGTTAAAGATGATAACTACTAATCTGTGAATAAATAAATGACCAGTTGGTGTGTTTTTGTTTGTTTGTAATTTGGTGATCATCCCTCTGTTGGATTCAAACTGTCATGTAATGATTATGTACATCTGGTTGCATTCAGATGTGCCAAAACGAATACCTCCATACCTATGAATTTGTCTGACCTTGTAATTTTGTCTGGAGGATACAAACGGACAAAAGAAGCATATTAATACACAGTTTTAACTTTATATCATTGTATCATTTCTATTCAAGAATTTACAAAATGTACAAGATGTGCTCAATCAGCCATAAACAAGCAAACAGTGAGAGTACCAATCAAACAGGGTCTCTCACCCAAAAATATCTCTTTTGTTTGTATGACAAACATTGGGGGCAGAGGAAGGGTGCAAGTAGAGTGAGCGCTGGTGATTTATTATGCTGGTTGGTTACATCATCTGATAGCAGGCAGTGTGTCGAAACCATCTGGGAATACCTCATGCCTTCTCCTGTGCAAAGCCCCCTTGCATAGCCAAACCCCCACCTCATAGAGAAGATCAGCAGTACATTCTTCTTTACACCGAACTCATCTGTCCGATCCGTCACATCAGTTAAATCATTAACATATAGACATTTGGATAATATCATATTTACAACAACAAAAATAAACAGAGGAACTACAAAACCCCACATGCACAGCGTCTCCTCACTCCAGGTGTGATACAATACAGCGTTGCAGATGCATTGTGAAATCATACTTTTACTTTAAGTAAGTATATTTAAACCAAATATCGCCAAATATCGATGGAAGATCAAACATAGCCAGAGACAGAATGCATGTGGTACAGGTGATACATTAAAATACTGGTCTCACTCCAGTACTAATGCACATGTTTGTGAAACAGTGAACACTTAATATTTCAGGTTTTGCTATGTATTATATACAGGTTCCCTTTGAACGGACACAAAGTCATTTATCACTAATGGTCCCCAAGTCAAAACTGCTTAAATCTATGAGATCCATCTTTCAGCTGGTGCTCAGTGAGGGCCTGCTGATATTTCACCACTTTAGGAATAAACTGAAGTGAACTGGCTTTTATTCTTACGTACACTGAATATAATGAGCAAGTGCAAAAAGGATCTGTCCAAAAGGGTAATAGTAACTTTACACAATGATTTATGTATTGCCCACCCCCCCACACACATACACACACACACTGGAACAATGTCTCTCAAGAGGTGTTACGGTTTATGTGTATATATTTTCAGCCCAAAGCCTCATATGTTCACTGCAGATACAATTAATCATTCTTTTTTTTTTAAAAACTGATTGCACAGTTCATGGATCCTTCATTTTCAAAGGAGCTTTGTCCTTGGAAGATGTGTGTATGTAGTGTCTGTTTTTATGCGTGTTCATGCGTGTCCTCCTCAGGGGTCAATGCGAAACGCCAATAATTTATCAGAGTGCATATTGTTGAGGGTGCGGAGGTCTGGCAATCGCAAGAGGAGTTTGGGGAAGAGGGCGGAATCATCAGGACGGCGGCGAGTTATCAGTGATCGGAGAGCACGGATAAGACCCTCCTGGAGCTGCTCCACAGCCTGCATATCTGAGATGCCAGAACGATCTGAGGAGCATACAGGACGCTAGTGTGAATATTCTGTCATTATTTATTATTGCATCTTTGAGTGTCACTGCTATGCAGTTTTTCTGACTTGATGTTTCTTACCTGCAGAGACCAGCACCACAGCCATGAAGAGGGCCATTTCATCAGGCTCGAGCCCCAAGGAACCCAACTTCTCGCTGAATTCAAACATTGCATCCAGCAGGGAGCCCATGCCCAAAGCTCGCAAGGTGGACAGTGGGTAAGTTTGGCCATTGAGGAAGGTCACTGTACGCTCCTGAGCATTGAATAAGGTGCAGAACCTCACCATTAGAACCTAAATACACAAGTAGGAGACAAAGCAGATGAACATAGGTAAGATTAGGATGTGTGGTTGTGGATGTGGGTACCATCAGTGATTGAGTCATACATTAGTGAATATAACACATTGTCTGGCACATATGTGACATACCTGGAAGGTGCCAGATTTAAGCAGCATGACCTGGTCTTGTTGGCTAAGCTCTTGAAATCCTGGGATGCCCTTGGCAAACTCTACCACCTCCTTGACAGCAGGAGTGAAACACTGGGAAAAGGATTCCCATATCTCCTGACTGGAGCGCTCTGCTCCTGATACAGGGCATGCATTGAGAGGGCAGGCCTTTAAAACAAAGGACAAGGAGAGAAATATTTTTTTGCGAGGCATATTAAATGAGGGTTATCACAGTGATCAAGTCTGTTTCTTTCACTTACCAGTACTTTAGCTCCCTGAGCTAGCTTCCATGGGCAGGAGGGCTGATTTGCAGCATTTCCCGCACTGCTAAAACTGTTATGACTTGCAGAGCTGCTTTGTTGAGGTGTTGCAACATTTGAGTGATCGTGATTTTGATTTGTTGACACTAAATAAGCATAGTGATTGTTCTCCACATTGCGGAATGTAGGCTGGTTGTCGTTAGGGGCAACTGGACAAGACTGGTAACTCTGGGCAGAGTTAGGGTGATGTGAGGCTTGGCCAAAACTGGCATCATGAGAAAATGAATATGTGTTGTTGTTGTTGTTGTTGCCACTGCTGCTGCTGCTGCTGCTGCTGCTGCTGCTGGTGGTGGTCATGTGAGCCCTCTTCGCTGCTCTCTCTTGGCTGCTGCTGGTGAAGATGTCACGGTAGGCTCTGGAAATTGCCCCGATGGCCTCTTTCGAGTTTCCATCTTCAGTGTTGGAAGAAGTTTCTCGAATTAAAGATGAGTCCATTTCCATGGTGGCAGACTCATTTAAGCTGTTCATGTAGCTCTGCATTTCATCCAGGAGCCGCTGCTTCTCTCGCTTCGGGATGCGGCCAAAACGGACCGCTGCGGAAAACACAAGCAGTAAAGAGTTCAGAAGAATTCAGTGATTAAGATACCTTCTCAATGAGTTGACACACTGACTGTGTGAAATTGTCAAAGGGTTTCACGGAGGGTTGTATGTTCAAAGACGAAAACGTCCTTCTCCTCACTTGTATCTCCATACTCTTTTCCACAGTAACAATCAGCTGTATAGGCTATTTATAGACCCCCTGCTACCATCTGCCTCATCCCCTGCTCCATCCAGCACTGTCTCCTTCCTCTCCCTGCCTCACTGTTTGTAAGTAGGGCACTGGGGCAACGTGAGCGTGATGTCACTGGCACTGAGATCGTGAGCGGGAAACGGATGAGAAAGGGGGACTCGAAGTGATAGGCAGTGATGTGAGAACCAGAAGAGGACTGGTATGAGAGAGTGTAATAGGCGGAAAGTAACGAGTGTGAGTGTGCGTGGGAGAGGTGAAGTGGCTTTGAGTGCAAGGTGAAACTTGATGAAGCTGACCCACTTGGGTACATTGGGTGGAAATCCTCCTTTAGCAATGTGTTGGGTCAACTGAGGTTATTTACTTACAGACATAATTTGTTCAATTTCTGTTTAAAAGAAAAACTAATAGAGTGTCAAGAGATGAAACGTTTTCATTCTAGATAGAAAGAAGACAAAATGGGGAGTCATCTGTTAAAATGGATTTGTGGCTGAAAGAAATTAATGAATCATGCTGTCAGAGTATTCTTTCCATCTTTCGTAGTGCTTGGTGCTGCACTGCACTGAAATCAGGGTGTACTATTTATTGTGGCAGATGGCAGTTTCACGCGGTTTTCCTGTTTTTGTAAAACATAAAAGTGCAAGAAGGGGTATCTAGGTTGTGGTTCTTGAATATCTCCTAAGATAGTCGACCTAACTGTTTATTCTCTTTCTCTGTTGCTTCTTGCCACACTTGTTTCCTTCTGTGTGCCAGAAGTGTCAAGCACATGCAGAAATAATACTAACCTCTTTACTAGATTCAGCAATGCCAAGGACTGGAGGGTGGAGATAAGCAGAAACCATACTGAGAGGAAGAAGGCAGGCAAACTACACCAACTAGGTCATGATGCGCAAGTACACTATGAACCCAATTTTGTTTTTCTAGGTCAGCCTTGCTGTTTTCTTCATCTGAAGTGATCAATTAGTGTTCAGCTATCAGAGCTTAAACAAGGCGAGACGAGCATCATGTTAAATCTTGTCACAATTGTTTACTGCAAGTATAATTGTTGGCCCGTCCCCTAATTAACTGCTGCAGGAGGTTCTACGGGCATACGCAAGGTAATCAAGTTGACCCTGTTCCAATTTCCTAAAATAATTTCTGTGTTTGCTGCAGTTTTCCAGATGATAGATGGCTTTGGGGGATTCAAGGCTCCTCTCCTCATAAATCATTGTCTGAGGGTGAGATGTAAGAGAGGTGTGGGAACACAGTGGGCACGTAGAATGGGGAGGAGTTGTGCTGAACGAGAGCATACCGACAATTTTGTTGGAGGGTACTGCAAAGTGCAGGAGAAAGACACTCAGTAACTCAAGAGAGTGATACAGGGGCAGATGGCAAGGCAGGTGTAGGTCTGCTGATCGAGTGACTGAACCACTGGCACGATGACCTGAAAAGACTTCCCGCATTGCATTTTTCACACAGACCTACATACCAGCTGTGTGCCGTCTCTCCCTCGGCTGCCCATTTCCCTGCTGCTTTGGCTAATCAGAGCACTGTGGCATTTTGACAGGACATGTGAGTGTCCTCTTATGTAAAAATGTGTCAGGATGTCTCACCATCTCTTGACATGCCAACGGAGAGGCACTTCTTGAAACGACAGTGCTGGCACCGGTTTCGGTTCATGCGCATGATCAGACAGTTCTCGTTCTTCACACACATCTTGTAGTTGATGTTCTGCTGGATGCTGCGGCGGAAGAAACCCTGCGAGAAAGCAAATTAGCATGTGAAACAGTGGAACAAAAATGAATCGAATGATTACTATTTTGCAGCTCAGGGCTTACCTTGCAACCTTCACAAGCATGAACTCCATAGTGGAAACCAGATGCAATATCCCCGCAAACTTTACAGAGCAGGACCATTCCTCCATTCTCTATATGAGAATAAACAGGGAGTCAAATACTGCTTCAACTGAAAATGTTGGATAAAGCAATTGTGAGGAAAAACTAACTTGTGAACGTTCCAGGTAGCCCACACGGCCTCTTTCCTGCGATGGGGTGTGCATATGTATGCTGAGGGGTGGCTGCTGCAGAGGGGCCGTTACAGACCTCAGGAAACTGGAACACAAGTTTGGAGGATGGAGTAGTGCAGCCTGGTGCCCTTTGTTTCAGAGGCCCAATCTCTGTGAAGGTAACCTCCTCTGGAGATGAGGGCTGGGAGTGTGAAGAAGGTGACTGGGTCTGGTAGCCACTGGATGGGCTGCCTGGGCTGGGGCTGGCACTGCCAGAGGAGCCTGCATACAAGATCACTCCTCCACCTGCTGGCATGGGAAAAGGTGAAAGGGTCAGCTTCTATTTTTTAGTTAGAGCACATTTCCAACTTTTAATTTGGACAAACTGTCCATTTTCCTTGCAAACTGCTCATCTACTCTGCAACATGGAATGCGATGTGATGTAATGTTGCACAACCTCCAGGCGGCGGAGAATTTGCAGTGTTGCTGCCTCATCCTGAGGCGTAATGGTGCACTCAAGCAGATAAAGTGCACACTAAAAATACAGCTGGTGGCACGGCAACAAGAGGCAGACAGACACCATTTCTTTGCAAAACAGACCAGCTGCTTTTTATTCTTGTTCTTTTCTTTCTTTTGTCTCTTTTCCTTTTTTTTGTGACTCACTCCTGTCTGATGCAAAATTTAAACAGGCACTGCTGCGAAATCATGTGGTGGATGTTTCCACCGCTCAGCTGAGGTTGTAAAGTTTTTCTTTCTCTGCATCACCCCCTCCCGCCCTGCCTACCTCCCACCCGCCCTTCGTCCCGTCCTCCCTCCCTCCCTCCCTCCCTATCTCTCTCCCTCACTCTCTCTCTCCACTTGCAGTCATGCGTTGTGGATGAGCTGAGACGCGGCCTCACGTGTCTGCGGGGTCTGCTGCCTCCTCCGCTCCAATAATAGCCTCACTCCCCTGGCACCGTGCCCAGCGCCAGCGAGCAGCACGACACCTGACCGTCGCCTCACATGCACGGACTCCTGACATGGTTTCTGCCCGAAACAAATCCGCAGTCTCGTGTTGAAATATACGAGCGAGGCAGATCTGTGCTTATAAACACGCACTGACAGGGGAAACTGCAGTTGTGAGGTGGCATTGCTGCTATTCATGCGCCAGCAGGAAAATGTGCCACGTGATTTTGTTTGTTTGTTTTTGCAAAGGAAAAGTCTGTTCATCTGGACTGGATTTGGGAGATTATAACCAACGCAAGAAATACAGCGCACAAACAAAAGAGTTCAGATCCCAATTACTGTAAATATGCCAAATTTGGCCCAACAACAGTTAGTTTTCATTCATCGTTGGTGGCCACATGCATCTGCAGTTAACATGCAAATCCAGTTTGCAGTGCAATCCAATGTTGGAAATTCAGGTTTTCCAGCATTCAAAATTAATAGGCAGGGGTGTGTGTGTGGGAGCGGGGGTTACAGGAAACCACTCAGCCTTGCAAATGGATATTTAGGCATGCAAGCGTGTCCCCGTGTTGCTGTGTTGCCCTGTTGAGCTTCAGCTCTGATAATCTCTTCAACCAGCACGTGTTGGTGGATTTGTTGACTCATGTCAGAGCAACAGACAGACCCAGCAGACGTAGTCCTGAACCTCGCCCCTTTCCTGAGCTTACAAGCAGACTGCCCTGGCCCAACCCCGCCCCCACACTCCACCCACTCCACCCTGACACATTGCATGTCCACCTGAAGACTCACATGTACAGTAAATGTTTATGAATGACCTCTGGATACTGCTGCGCTGTAAACAAACCCTGTCACACTCTGCCATCAGGTATATGGGAGGATACTAGAACAGCCAGACCTATTAGGTATGCTTGTAAATTACCCTTAACAACATGTTTTTTATTGGCCACATCTTAGTACCCGTGTCGCAGCTTGATTGGGAACTGAACAAATATTCCCCTATTGTCTTCTGCACAGTATAAATTCAACTAATCTGATTCCGGTTTTACATTATATAATATTATTATATATAATGATTACATCATGGATCAAGTTACATTATAGTTCAATTAGCATCAAAATTATATTGACTGACAAAAACACCGATTGGCAAATGGTTTTCTGTTATCATCCATCTACCCACTCACCCACTCTGATGCACAGGTTCCTGTATCTACCAAACAGCACTCCTTTTTTTTCAAGAATTCTTTACTCTGTCAGATTTCCCACGGTGGCAAACAAGATCAACATGCACACTGTCACTGTGCACAAGGCACGTTGATATTTAGGTCACTGCGGACAGCATTAATTGAAGAGACAATCGGGCTTCAATGCCAGTCTTAAGCTTACCCGTGCAAGCGCTAATCTGCCTGTGACTGGGAGTCAGGCAGAAAAACGTGAGCAGTGAGCACTTCACGGGCAGCAAAGCTCCTCTCCCATCCCCTTTCATCCTTTATCTCTAACTTTCACATGGAGAGTTATCGTGCTCTCAAGGACGAGCAGGAGCAGCAAGGTGTATATTAAAATAAAATAGGAAATCCATGTGGGCGATAGTCAGTGGAAACTGTTATTGTGTTCGACTGTGGGCAATTTGAGAGCACCACTCTGGTGGCTGCAGTAGACTTCATTAACTTGGATAAGTGGGTCAATATCACAAGAACTCGCCTGAAGCATCTCTCCAAACTGATGCTGCATCACACTCTACCCGTAGCTCATGCAATTATCAGGAGGAGCTGAATTGGATTTTCAGGTTGGATGTGATCTGAAAGTTTATGTCTCTGGAGTGTCTGGATTTTATCTCTGTTATCACATTTGAAAGTGGCAAATAGTCCAACTAATCACTCATTCATTTCAATGTAACATGACATCCTGGATTATTATTATTGCAGGTGCTCGTGATACGAACATGACACTAGTTCAATCCAAAAAGATAGATACAATATTATTACAATATTATCAGGACTTGTTGATCATATGGCTGTTAATTCTGTGTTCTTCTGTAGGGTCTTTTAAATGGAAATGGATATGCATGTTTGGTGATTTTTATTTGTGTGCCATATACAATAATACATTTAATTTTTCAATTAAAATAGCACCAAGTATTATTATAGCATCACCATTTGCTATAAGTTTATTAGTTATTTATGTATTAGTTTCTATCTATCTATCTATCTATCTATCTATCTATCTATCTATCTATCTATCTATCTATCTATCTATCTATCAGACTGGAGTGTAACATCTGTGTGTGTGTGTGTGTGTGTGTGTGTGTGTGTGTGTGTGAGTGATAGAGAGAGAGAGACAGAGAAAGAGACAGAGTGAGAGTGTGTTGATACAATGTGGGGGGTTCATTCTTCCCTTAAATCCTCTCAGTCCAGCCGGTGGGAGT
>CAAKHB010001394.1:390077-410648 GCA_901007665.1 Aeoliscus strigatus
CTCTGCAAGGGAAGCCACGTGAGGCTTTTTTTTTTTTTTTCTGTAGAAGACGTGAAGCTTCGGTGCAGTCAGGAGCCGGCTGCCAGGAGCTAATGATTACTGAGCCAAGTGAAATAGAGCAGCATGTTTTCCGGAGGGGGGTCCCACTCTGCAGCTCCTGCACCGTCAGCCAGGCCCCGCATCTATTTTACAAACAGTAGCCTGTGTGTGCCAGACCCCCGTTTGTGATAACAGCTCCCGTCTGGGGTATGACAGCAGTGTGTTTGTGCTGAACTGTAAGATACTGTCATGGGGTCATGTGTTGTGGTATTTACGGTTTAGAATGTTAAGCATCCATTACATGTCACATTTTACATCCCAGTGGGAGAAACATCTGGTGACATGCTAATAGCTGCTAAAATTAGTGATGGTCGATTGTCCAGCATAACCCTCAGATCTCAATTATGGATCATTATGTGACCTGTCATGTTTTATGTATCCATTGTTTTTTTTTGTTTTTTTGGGTAGGGGGGCTCATCAATATATTATATATCACGATCAAGAGCTAGATTAAAGTTAACCTCCCATCGAGTGCAGATGAACCCCTCATTTGGGGTCAAAGTTGATGACAACATCAACCCAGTAATTTGGACAAACACATGGTTTTACAACAGTGGAAACTATATATAATAAATAATTTCTCAAATAAATATGACATACGTCTATAACTGAGAGGCATCATTTGTAGAGCATCGTGGCACCTGGGCACCTGGGTCTGCTACAGTTCATGAGCCATGAAGCTCACCAGTGCAGGCCTGGCCTTTTGCCAGGTTGTGATGAACTTAGGAGCATGAGTCAAGTAGGTTATAACTATGAAGATCAGTGAACCCAGGTTAAGGAGTCCCCTTATGTTGAAAAAGACTGAATCTAGAAAAGAAAAGAGAAGTAAAAACACAACTGCGCCAAGGTAAGTTAAAATAATAAAAAAGCCAGAATGATTTTAAGGCAGTTGGCAGTAAAACTTACTATGTACCCCCAAAAGACACACACTTAATCCTGGCAAAAAACACATTTCCAAAACATCAGAAGGATAAGCAGAAACAAGCAAAGATGCAACTCTCTAATCTTATCTGTTACTACATCTGTTGTCCATGTTCACATGTGACAAACACTGGCCCACTATCAGCACAGTCATGACCAGGTGAGTGGGTTGAGTTTTGGCTTCCAAGGAGTGTAATATATCTGCAGAGCTGCAGGTGTGCCCCCTCACCTGTGCTCAAACGTGACTGACGCTCTTGAAAATGATTCACAGTAGAAGGAATTATCATTAGGAAAAGCAGGCAGATAACATGTGGTCCTTGGCTGAACTCCACAGAGAGCGGCCTAATGCCACTTACAGGATGGACACCCTGCGGTTATTAACCGGGTGCATCACAGGTGGCCTCAGAAACACACCCACTGTGACAGAGGTGTTTGTTTTGTCCCTGGATGTTACAGTAGAAGTGAAAGTTGTGATACTGGCAGATGATGATAACAGTGACAGCAGGTGCATTGCAACTCCACGTGAGTTTGTTTTCATGGAGATAAGCAGGAAGTTGGCAGCCTCAGCTGCTTCTTGGCAATTTGAGCTCAGATCAGAGCGGCAACAAGTTAGTCATGAACTAAAGTGGCTATATACGCCAAAATCACGTGCTTTCCATGATAGTTGCAGTAAACCTGAAAATTCAATTCAAGTCCAAATAAGCTTTTCTTCCTGATAACATGATCAGAATAACATACACGATTGTAGATATAAATCCAAAATATACCCGCTAGAAAAACGAATTATTAAAAGTAAAATAAATACACAAATAAATAAACTGAACTATGTGAAAACAACTTAAATGTAAAATATGTACACATCCCTTCAGTCTCATATGAAATAATAATAATTGTCATCATGCAAATAGAAATATAATATAATAATATAAATACATATATAATAATTCCAATTTAATATTAAAGTTAATCTTACCACCGCCTGGGCTGTTATCCATTTCTCTTGATGATGTCGTTGACTTGTTAATAGAATTCTTGAGAAAATCTTTACACTGGAGCCAAAGTCTTGTGAAAACAGGTGAAAAAGTCAAGAATTATCTTTGCGCCAAACACCTGCTCCATGGAACTGGAAACTGGAAGTCGTCGATGGAAGCGTGTCCCGGTTTGTTTCTCTTCTTGAACAATGTTGGTGGGCTTGCGTCTCTCTCGGTGCTCAGTTGTGCTCTAACATACAGTGAGTGAGGCCAACTGATCTACCTGAAGATACCTGCTGCGCTTTGGATACTGCGCGTCAGCTCGACCGCGTGTGATGCTGCACGAGCGCGGATTAAACGACTCTCATGCATTCCAAGAAACTAGAGTCAGCATATCCGTATGTGTCAGACCTGACATACACACCCACTGATACAAACACCCACATTAATCACGTTTGCAGGTGAGTGGGAAATGTGACCGCGTTTCCGCTCGCTCCAACCTGTGTTGTGTGTTTGTGTGGGATTTGGCTCAGTCTTTGTATCCCTCCCCTTCGCTCCCCTCCACCTCTCTCTCTCTCTCCCTTAACGCTTTTGTGCCTTTTCATTGGCGGGGATCTGAGGCTGAGGGGAGTTTGATGCGCTTATTCGACCGTGGTATGTGTTCAGTAAAGCCACGCTACATGTGCGCTCTGCATGTGCCGGGAGAGAGCGCTGCCCTACTGATACACATTTTATGCAAAACACACAGCGTGCGGCGAGGAGGGATGGAGAGGCTGGAGGATGGGGCACATGGACAATAGGCGGAGCTCACCGTGACTCCTGCATCTCTGACAAGCAGCGCTGCAGATGACGGTCCACACCGTTGGTTGGCGTTGTTTGCCAAAGACTTTGCGCCTTTGCGAGGCATCGAACGCACCAAGCCACATCACTGGGGTTTAAATTCGAACAGGCTGATGGGATGTTTTTGTTCAATGTTTTCCAACATAGTTCATGTGTTTGCTGCTCAAAGAGAAGGAGCAGCCAGACATAAAAGAAGCACTGTATAGCCATCTAGTGGCAAATTATGGCATTGCATCTGTGTATCTATATCTATCTATCTATCTGTCTATCTATCAACAGTATCTATATATCGGGGTAAAATACTGTACTACAAACATTTGAGACCCTGTTCTGACCTGTTCGTGCTAAACTGCATTCTAGCCATGTCACTCTCACTACCAAATATTTAACATAATATATAAATGAATAATATATAACAATATTTAAAAATATATGTAAAAACTTTTGAATTGATTATGATAGGTTATTCTTTCAAATTAGACAAGGTATTATTTATTAATTAGTATTTATATTATCTTTCTTTCAGTTGAATTTACAGGGCCACGTGTTCTTATAGGTAAAACCTTATAAATAGTCCAAAACAAGCACCAAAAAAAAAAAGCAGTTGGTTTCAATGTCAAGACAAAAAGTCTACTGGAAGCAACAGTGATTGCAAGAGTGAGCCTGGAGAACAGATCCCTGTTCATACATGGATTGTCTCATTGAAGGCTGTTTGCTGTAGTTCTCGGTCAAGCCACTAGGAGGAGCCCTAGTCCCAGTAATTCTTCCTCCAGGTAGCTCCACATCAACGCCCCTCCGCTGGCCGGAACGCGGAGACGGATTGGCAACAGACGGCGGCACCCTGACAAATGACGGCTGTCTGAGACGGAGCAGCAAATGGCGGGGTCTTTACGAGCTGCCGGGCTGTCTTCCTCCGGAGACTGGCCGTGACTTTGTTCTCACTCCGTGTTGTCTGAAACTTCTTGGGGTTGTCGAAGTCGAGACACACACACACACACACACACACACGCACACGAAGCGGAGAAGGTAAGACCTGTGAGCTCTGCTGAAATCAACCGCTGTCGTGTTTCATCAGACGTGTCTTTTAGAAATACGCCGCGTGTGTATGTGTGTGTGTGTGTGTGTGTGTGTGTTTTCAATGTACGTGCGCGCTCGTCACGAGGAAACGTCATGGCGGCGCGCGGGATAATTACGGTCCTGCTTCGGGACCTAGCATTGGTGGCGCGCGCGCGCGCGCGCACACACCTGCAAGAAGAGTGGTTTGTCCTCAGGCTTGGAAGACATGTCTGTCACCCATCCCTGCTCACCCTCCTCCCTCCCCCGCACACCTTGCTGAATGGACGCTTTATGTGCGTGAAAGCCAGTTGGGTGACGGTGAAACTCAGCCAATGAGCAAAGAAAGACCTGCACAGTGACCTGCTTAGTGAGAAAACTGCTGTAGAATCTTCTCAATTTCAGGGTTACTGAGAAACTGAAGTCAAACATGATATTTTCATGTTTTGTTTGATTTTTGCTTGAGTTAGTTTACTCATAAACAGGATTGGAAATTCTAATGAGTTTTCTCTAATTTCAGGATTAACAGATTTAACCTGCTTGAGGAACGGGTCCATGGACTGTGTGAAATTAACTTGGTAAGAAGAATACACTATCACAAAACATATTTATATAGCAACCTCAGCCCCCATGGAGTCAGCACTGGGTTTGTGGGTGGGGGCCAATGTGAGGGATCAGGAGGAGTCTACACACAGGAAACACAGCGACACCATCTAGTTGATCATAATAATTTATGATGGTACAGATGTTGTATTTTTGTGCTATCATGGTTTCATTTGTACGGTCAAATTTCAGAGCCTGCCATGGTGTGTGTGTGTGTGTGTGTGTGGCTACATTTTACTTCCACCCAGTGAAAAAATATTCACACAAACATGATTATGGTAAAAGAAACTATTTACTTACTTACTATTAGATAAATTGACCATTTCAAAGATAATAGAAGTGTTTTATTGATCCCATGAGGGAAATTCACGTTATTCACGTTACACGCGAATACACGCTGGACATTAAGGAAACAAATAGAAGAGAAAATACTTTGGAGTATTTTCCAATTTATATACCAAACATTTTTCAGTTTATATTTGTGTGTGTGTGTGGTTTCCTGTCAGAGCATTTACTTAACTTTCCTTCTGTATGTTAGTCTATAGGAGAGGAATATGTCCCCCTTCATATAAATTGGTTACAACTGTGGCCCTGCACTTCATGCCTAAAAGCAAAAACTTTGGGCCTTTTTTTCCTTGTTTCCTATAAAGTTTTGTGCCCAACCTTCTCACAAGGGCAGTTTTATGTGCAGGGAAAGAGGCATGGAAAAGAAGACCTTTACTTTTGAGCTCACAGATTTGCAGTAATTACTGAATCACTTCCATATGTGGCTCTCTGGCTGCCTTCTGGCTGCCCCCACCACCCCTCTTTCCCCTCTCCCGTTCCCTCTCCTCTCTTCCATTTGCAGTCTCCCCCTATTCCTCATTTTTTCTGCTTTTATTTTATTTGGCATCCCTACATGCACGCTGAGCTTTTTTTTTTTTGTCAAACCACAGCTCAAACAAAGTTTCTGATAATCAGAACATCCTGGCACTTTTGGCCAAATACTGCAGATTTTGGTGATTCAGATTGGGCACACTTGCCAAAAAACGATGGCGTGTGTTGTGCACTTTGGTGAGAGAGGGAAAAACACTGGTGAGGGGAAATGCAGAAAAATACAGAAATATGAAAAAGAATGGGGGCTCAGTGAGGAATTTGAGAGGCAGGAATGGAGCGTGAAAGAGGTGGAACAGAAAATGAGGCAGAGAGAGGGAGGGCTGGAGTAATGCTTTTTGACAGAGGTGGGTTCAAGATGGGTTCATGGTGACATCATGGCGGATTTTTGAGGAAAGTATAGACAGGAGAGCCGTTCACCTTTCATTGGACACACATGTTGCGGAATAGTCAGAGCGCTCATGTGCTGGCACACGCTGGTAGCTGTGTGGACGACCTCTGTTTGCACCCCAACATGAACACCAAAAGCGCACGCACACTCGTTTTTTCTCTCTCCCCCTCAGTTTGTACAGTAACGAGAATCTTTGGCTCCTTTTCTGTCCTTGGAAGTTTGTGCACACAGTTGTTTTTCATGGTAAATGCCCTTCGCTCCTTTAACGCACACATTTTCTCCTTTTGCCATGAGTAACTCATTTTCCTGCGAGCAGCATTCCTGTGTGTACGTTTTGACTTCAAGGCAGTCAGACTCTAAATGAGTGCGGCCAGCCAGCCAGGATGAATGGGCTCCTTCATTTCACAGGATGTGTGTTTAAGTCTGTAACCAAGAAAGCGTAAGCAAGTGTATATTTATGTGTGCGCAAAAATTACTCTTGTGAGGTGTGTGTGTGTATGAGTGCGTTCGCCCCTCGCGTCCCATGCCTGTCGCAGCGCGGTACCAAACTTCACATGACATCCATCTGAATGTGGGGAAATAGTGATCTCATTACAGGCATCTTGTTACTGATTAAAACCTGCCGCCACAGGCACCCGCTCCATACCCCTCCCAGTCCTCTCTCCTCACCACCAGTCTCATCAAAACCCCCCTTCTCCTCCTTCGACAATCCCTCGCTCCCTTTCTGTCCCTCCCTCTGACCACTTGAGACACCTTTCTCTCACATTCCCCAGTACCAGCCCCCCCATCCCCTTTTTTTGCATCTCTCTTGAACCCCTCTGACCTCACTTCCTCCCTCCATCATCTCCTCTTCTCTCTTTCATGTTCTGCCTTTTCTCCTCTCCCTTTGCCAGCAACCCCAGGCCTCGGCTCTGTGAATGCAAATATGTTGAATTTCAAGTGGGAACACACGGCGGAGTACGATGTGTCCATGAATATTTCATATCTCCATAAACACACCCAGAGAATATGCTACGCTCCGTGCCGAACAATGCTTGCGTTTGCTGGATAGCTTCCTGTGAGGAATCGCCTCTCTGGGCTCAACTTGTTGTCAGAGCACGCTGCGTCGGGATTGATGTCAGGGCAGCGTGTTATGATGTCACAAGCTGAAGTTAATGATACAAGAATGGAGGGGGCAAGAGGCCATGTTTCCAGTGGTGCCCAGAGAGGGAGATAGCACCCTGATCCATCTTCATTATCCGCCATTCTGCAGCCTCCCAGACACAATGATCATAAATCTGTGCCTGGAGCACACTTCACTGACACTGAAACACAAACACTAGTAACCCCTGACCTCTACGCTGCTACTGCCGACGCACACTCATCTGTGCACACAGGCACTGACACACACTTGCAGGGATGCACACGTGCAAACACACCCCTTTTTCAAGCTCGCTCATCATAATTTAATAAGGACCACAGCATACCCTGTGCATTGACACACATCTTCATGCACTCGAATGCACACTCAGACACACATGCGTGGTCACACAGCGTCACAACACTTCACATTCTTCCGCTGTCTAATACAGTTAGTTTTACAGAAGCTTAACACTGCATTTACCTTCTTGTTTCACATTACACAATTGCTTATCTTGCACCGCTATGTAAACAGTTAAGGGATTTCTATTAGCTTCAGCGGCCTCATAAGCAACACATAAATCAAATGTAAACGAGATAAGGATCAGCTGAAGTGCTTTCTGCAGGATGGCTGAGATGTGTGCTTCCTGAATATAAGGTTCCTGCAAGAAGGCAGCGCTGCTTATCCATTCATTTACCCTGATTATGTGCTGGCATATCACATAAAAAATGTATGAGAGAACATTTCACCAGGCTACTGAGGGGCTGTGAAGATCAGAAAAAAATGAGAGCAGGGCTGCGTGCCTGAATGTTTATTTTGATGAAGGCTTGACTTCAATGCGGTGGAATATCACAGTCAGTGGATTCAAGGATACCATATCTGTATGCATCAGGCTGACGATTTCCAAATGAGAGGAGCAGCAGTTGTAGCAGGGGTTTGACGTACTGCAGTACGAACGTCTTCTGCCCGATTTTGAAAAACATGAAGTGATGCATGGCCAATATGGCTGAAGGGCATCATTTGAGATGAGATTTCAGACCGAGTGGTGCATGTGGAAGTTGATTACTTTGAAATCATTTCGCTGCACTAAGTGCACACTTCATATTTATGGCTGCCCGAGTTGTTCCCATCGATCAGAATATGTGTTAGTGTTAGTTAGTTAGTCTGTATCACATCACATGGTCCAATGTTTGCCAGGGTAAATGAGGCATTGTGGTGCCACAGAGATGACCTTTGATAAATTTTATATATATATGTGTGTGTGTATATATACACACATACAGTATATACACACACATGTGTCAAAAAGTATATATTCAATTTATGTAAAATGTAAAACGTTCACCTCGCAACATGTATTGTATTTTTCTTCAACCCCAAAAAATGTATTGAAACACTTATACTATATATATATATAATACTATATGAATGATGAAGGGGACTGTTGATGCCAAATGTCATTGAACTGTATCTGAACATTTTGTGGTCAATTCATCAATGAGATGCGATGAGTTAATCACCTTGTTAGAGAACATTTTATGCAAAAAAAAATACTGAAACATTGAGTAGCTGCAGATATGCATTTAGAAGTTTCGGGAAGGTCAAATTAATCTAACTTGTAAAGGTTATATTTTGTGAGTAGTATGTGTGTGTGTGTGTGTGTGTGTAATATCCATTTTTTTGTACAAAAGTTGCCCGATGAGATGCCAGTTGAGCTCTGCCCTCTCGTCTCCTCCCTGATCGAGGCCTGAGGTGCTCCCCTAAGTCAAAACAACATGAGAAACATCACATTCAGAAAAACAGGGCACACGCCCAGAACCACAAACACATAAACACACATTTGAAACATATGATCTCATATAGAGAGAAAAGAGGGGTGGGCACGTTCCGGGGGCACACCCAGATCTGTTGCTGCTGCTGCTGCTGCACGTCTCTGCCACCTCACATCTCTCAGCTTTCCTGTCGCTCATGTGGCAAAGCTGGTTTCACTGCAGGATGTGATTTAGGTGTGGAAAGCCATACTTTTTTCTTTTTTTTTTTTCTTTTTTTTAGCAAAATCTGTGTTGACTTTTAAAGCTGATTTCCAGCTCAACTGGACAGGATGTAGAAAGATGCTGTGTATCCTCCAGCTTTCAAAGCCAAATTCTGTTTTTACCCTAAACAATACTGAATGTTTCCAGCTTGCTTTGTGTACTTCCCCCATTTGGCTCCAAAAGGTTCTCATGCTTGAAAAAGTCCCGTTGGTATTGGTTTGGTAATAGAGCCAGTGATTTATTAACACTGCCTTGGTGAGACTGCGCTTTTTCTCATCCCAAGTTATCAAATAGCAGCGTCTTGTCACGGCCCTCTGAAGTACAAAGAGCCTTTTTGCATGTTGGGCTGCCCATTAACTCCCATGTAAAGGCCTTTACATTAATATGCGATGCTCAGAGAAATGTGATCTAGCCACCATGTGACTGGCACACCCCTGACAAAAGTGTGCATTTCATTTTATTGATTTACTCAGTGCCTAACCCGAACCAGATAATCAGCCCATGTGTTAATAGTTTCTAAAACATAATTACTGCTAATATGGCTGTTTATCGTTGCGGTGATGGTCAGTCTCAGAGAGAAACTCATGTTTACAAATGGAAATCGATCACCCGTTTGAGTTCTTGCCTTTGCTAAGCAGACAGATAAGTCAGGCATAAATGTATTGGATTGCCATTTAAAAGAACATCTGTGTTGAATCAAAACAAAGTAGATCATCTGTGGTCTTCAGGATACTTCCAACATCCTGTTCAAAATCTCTTCATCAACGGTTAATTCATCAGTTTAACATCAGTTCTCTTTTGGGCCTCGCACAGACGATTTGCAGGTAAACTGAATGTGTAGCATACAAATGCAAGAAAAAGAATTCAACCAAGAGACAAAGAAAGGGAGAGAGAATTAAAAACAGAAACGTAAGCTCTGTGGGCCTTTTTCTTCCCTCCAGGCATTTTGTGGCTTGTGAAAAAATGTGCTGTATATTTGAAGTGTTGCGTCACGTGACAGAAGAAGGCTCTATGAATCAGAGAGTATAATTATTTCTTACTGAGTGAGAGAATGAGTGTGTGTGTTTGGAGAGTAAAAGAGTGATTTTAAGAGGTAGAGAGAGGAGGAGGAGAGAGTGAGCAAGGGCGAGAGAGAGAGGGAGAGAGAGAGAGAGAGAGACGCTCACTACGGCTCAGTCTGTGCTGTCAGAGGACGCTCATGAACGTGCACACGTTTTGTCTCCCTTTTCTTGGTCAGCTCCACTCATCAGACGCCGCCATCAAGCAATTCATCGTCCGTCTGTCCGATCGCACCAGAGCTGGTGAGTAATCCACTCGTCAAAAAGTTGTGACAAACTTCTGTCATTGTTCAACTTTTTCCTCATTCTTGCTTTGTTATGAGAGAGCCAGTCTGCACTTTGTCGGGAAAAGGTCAACACTTTTAATTGAAGACAGAGGCTGGAGTGCTTGAGAGGCTTAGGGACAATTCATGATTGTAGCACTGAAATCAGAGCAGGTTATTTTTTGGAAAGAATGAATAAACACATTGTTTGTCTCTCTTTCGTAATGTGACACTGCGTTTATAGGCAAACAAACCTGAGTGTGTATGTGTGTGGCTGTGTGTCAGCATGCATCTGCGTGCACACATGTGCTTATTAGTGAGTGTTTCAAGCGTTACCCAGTGCCTGTGGAGCTCTTTATTATTAGCACATGTGTGTGTGTTTGTACGTGCACACTTGTGTTTGAAGTCTATGAATGTGTATTCACCAGAGAACTCGTTGGTCCCTGACCTGTTTTTTTTTTTTTTTTTTTTATAACCAACATATGAACACTTGGAATAGACGAGCATTGTTTTCCACCTTTTAAACAGCAGAGGCTAATTCCTGTGGAGTGAGGCGTGTCTGCAACTCTGGTCTTAGTTTACACGAAGGTTCAGTCATTCCCATAGTTTGCTGTGTACCAGTGAACTTTATTTCTTTGTCCTGGCACACTGGCCAGCTAACAGGTTCCACTTGCTAGAGCCATGCACAGCACAGCACGTTCAGGGCTGCATGATTTAAATATCAGATAGAGATCTGGCACCTGTTGTCACAGCACGCTGGCTTCATGTATCTGTGTCAGTGTGGCTTTGGTTTATGGCAGCGACTGATCAGTAGGTGTATCGCTACAGCTGGACTCCTTCGCCTCTGCACCTGCTGTCTACTGCTTATTTCCCCTGGTGGACCTGACATAAGCGTGAGCGCTCAGGAAGAGTTTGATTGAAAAACAACCACATGGCCGCTGTGAGGGACGCGTGCTGAAAGTAATCAGTTTGTCTCAAAGTCATGACATCTGGACTGAGGGGGAAAAAACTGAGCTCATCTTTCAAAAAGAGGACTATCACGGCCCATTAGCGTGAGCAGCTTTGTGTTCATGGTATTCAGTCACAGCAATCAGTTGTCTTCAGTTCATGAAGTACTGATAAGATTCAGATGCATTTGTATTCACGGGCACTGTGCTTGTGATCATGTTTGCTGCTCAAGATGTCAGAGATCTTTTCTGTAAATGAATGTGATCAAAGTGTTTTTATTTAGGTAAAAAATCAACTGAGCATTCGATCAGCACAAGAAATTCAGAGTATTTACTTCCTTCTGCTCCAGTTTGGAAATTTGGTAGTTGTTTATGCTCAATTCTTTGTAGGTCTTGGTGTTTCAATACAACGTTAACATTCAATACAACGATAAAAATGGAGGTCTTTAACATCTGAAACAATCCCTAAAAGTTTTGCTGGTTGAGCATTTATCCTAATTACAAAAAAACCCCTGATACATTATGTGATAATACCTCTCCAGTGTCGATAAGCTGATGAGCCAGAACAGCCTCCGTATTGCAAAATCAACAATCAACAGTTGCTCTTTGTGACGTGACTTCGAGCAGGAGTTGTTGATACCTGTCGTTCTCTGGAATTTCTATAGCAATTAAGGGCAAGGAGTAGGGAGTGGTTAGACAGGTGGTTTTTGGGGATTCAAGGAGCTTTCCGCTGCAGCACTATAATTAACGAGGAACCTACCTGCACGCTGCTTCCTGTGTCTATTTTTACAGGTGTGCCTCTCCTTTTGTGAGGATTCACATGTTCAGCCCCTGAGCCCTCATTAAAGCTCTTTTGGCACCAAGTTAAAACTTCAGTAAATGTGTGTGCACCCAACGTGTGTGTTTGGGCCTGTTTGTGTTGGTTTGCTGCCCCCCCCACAGCCCTCTTACCCCCCCGAGGCCAAAACCAGTGGTGGTGAAACCCGTCCATTATGCATCTCCCTGTACAAAGGAAGGATTGTTTTACTCTCTGAGTTGCTCTCTAAAGGAGACACATTTGTAGCATCAATTCCACACTTTAGACCAGTAGCCGCCATGTTTTGTTTAAAGTTGCGCATTCATTTGTAACAATCTATTCTGCCATCCATCTTAGCTTGTTCTTGCTCTGCTGTTCATTCTTGTTTTGCTGGACTCCATCTTTGGAGTCTCCAAGTGCGCCAAAGTACTCCATCACGGAAACAGCGAGCTGTCAGGATGACTTCATCATGTCACCAAGTGTTTAAAGTCTTACTGAGTTTTCACTCTTTCCATACTCCACTCCACCACCGCAGGTCAATTGGTGACATTATGTTCAACAAATGAAAGACAAAGTAAGTTTGGGAACTAATATTTAATGATTTAGGAGCCCCAAAAACAAGTATAGGGCAATGGTGCTCCTTCCTGGAAAACAATGCATCTTCAAACAACAAATGATTAGACAGAGGTGCTACTTTGCATTGTCACTGCAAGCAAATACGCCTTGGTGAGCTGCCAGGAGCCGGCAGATGTCAAACACGTTTGAGATGATGGAATGCAAGTCTGTTTGGAGACACTGGGCCGTCTGTCACTGGGTGTCTCTCTCTCCGAGCCATTAGCCAGCCACTTGTTGAAAGACCGGGAGCTGTCAGCTTAGCATCAGATAGTAAATGTGTTAAAGGGTTTTGTTTGCACAGCCAGAATACTGCTGACAACAGCAACAAGATCATGTATCACTCTTGCGATCCTGTTTCAGTGTGAGCGTTTTCATTCGTCATTGACAGGTCCATAAACAGTTGGTGGCATCAGTCTGGTGGCATCTTTAAGCTCCCTTGTTTCCTCTGTCGGGGGTAGAAAAGGTTTGTCTTGGAGTCTAATTTGTCTTACTCGTTTGTGTCAGACTAATTGAAATAACCAGTTTTGTTCCGTCTTGTGTGTGTGTGTTTTGTGGAAGCTCCATGTTTGGTTTTACCACCCAGCAGAAAGTCAAGCAGCGCCTGAGTGACGTAAAATAGTGCCGTAAAGCAGTTTAGCTTAGTCGTCTTTCTTCTGGATGCACCAGCCTTTAGTGTGGTCATATGAGAAAGATACTGAATCTTTATTTTGCTCTCAGCAGCTGGAGCCTTTTCCTTTTCAAAGGCTGTCATCAATCACATTGTGATGTTGACAATTAGACGTCTGTGCCTTGAAGACATTTTTAGTGTTGTATGAACTGGAGTGAGCTAGTTTTTCCCTGCTTTCTCTACACAAAACTGTGAATTTATCTTTTATCTCAAGTGACAGAAAAAACATTCTTATTTGTCTTGAATTTATCCTTTATAGGCTGCACACGTCACATTCTCTCCTTCCAGTGAATCTGGATGCCCTGGCTTTATTTGATTTTACCTTGCAGAAAACTATTGGAAACCAAAGGGGTTAGAAAAACTCAGTCAGACTACAGACAACAAACAGAAAAAGCAGTCTCCTCTCAACCAGAGAGGAAAGGGAAGAGTCTCTACAGTTTTACTTCAAAGGCAAACATCCACAACCATAACTCAATCCAACATCAATTACTGTAAAAACTCTTTTCCATGACTGGAAGAAGAAACATCATCCTGTAAACAAACCAGGGCAGCCATGGAGAATAATCACCTGTGGTTTGAAAACCTGCTGACTTAAAAAAAAAAAAAAAATTCTCGGGTGTGTGGTACACAGTTTCCTGAGATGCTTCCATTTATGTATGTTTTACTGCATTTCTTATTTCCTGAGGGGCCTTGTCCCCTCACAGCAGTTAAAGCGCAATTGTTTTGCCCACAAAAGGTTTGATATCCATTGTCAGAGCGATATTCAGAGTGATAGTCTGTGAGAGCTGCTCTTTTCTCGGTCTCTGCCTCAGTATCTTGCTGCTGAACTCGTCGACTTCATCCTCTCTCAAGCGTGTCCTGTCTTGTAATGCTGTCGCCAAATTGCCAGCATGATTGATTTCATTTGAATCGCTACATGGCGCCTGGCCCTGATAAAATCTATGGATTATCTCCAGTGCGATCGATGCTTTCATGTGTTGAACTGCTGTGAGGTCTGACACTCTACTATTTGGAGCAAGAAGGAAAGTATATTTAAATGGTTGGAGCGTGTACAGCAAGGACGGAAAGTCCCAAGCAGCGGCAGCAGCCCTGAATCCACCCAAAGCCTTGCACCTCGCCGCCTGCTGCCTCCTGTGTGCCCCCCAGGCTCAGGGGATGTGGGGAGCCCCTCAATGCCTATTTGGCCCTGGCTAACAAGGGATGAGGTCACTCCAAATTCCCCTTATCCCCTTATAGCCCCAGACGGGCTGGCGAAGCGAGCCTACCACAAGACCCAACATAAAACATAAATGGCTCTATAAAAAGCTCCTGGGCTGATGTGACTCATTAAAAAACACTGGCGCCATCTTTTTTATTAATTCATTATTGTGTTTGTGGACGAGAGCGAAGTTAGTTGGTTCTAGTTTTAAAGGCTGTCTCCTGCCACTCTTTAGTTCTCTCTCTATACGACATGGATCAGTGTACAGTGGCGCTGCGGTTAATGAGGCTAGGATTTTCTGATTGAGCGTGTTGGCTTCAACCTCACATTTTTGCATTGATGTATTGATTAATACAACCACATATGTGTAGTTGTAGTCGCTGTGCACATTGTGCTTGTTCTCATTATGTTAGTCCCTTCTCCCAGCACTCAGACACACTTTACTGCCTTTGAGGTCTGTTTAGAGTTCAGATGCCCAAACGGGCCAAATGCTTTCCAAGTACATCCTCATAACACACATGCAAACATACACGTTCTTCCCTCCTCCTCTCTCACTGAGCCAACAGTGTAGTCTCTCGTGTTTGTGTGTTTGCCACACAGTGGATGCATTGCATAGGATCACAGTTCAAGTTGTGGAAATGCGTGGAGATGCTGTTTGTGACGTGGGGGTGGATCATGAGTCTAGAGCGAGATGTGGAGTGGTGTGTAGAATACAATATATTAAAATGGGTGAAAGAAAGTACAACTTGGGAAGGTTAAAAAAAAAGAACGATGGCATATGGCTGTGCTGGCAGGATGGGGGTGGGTGCCTATCGGCGGCTGCTCCTTCCTGAAACGTGGCCACCCGAGCCTGCCCGGGCCCTGGATGCACATGTGGAACAGTTTACTGTAATGGAACTCTAAATTAGTGGTGGTTTGAAGCTGCCTGCAGCAGTAGGGTGTAATTAACTGGCTCTGTTGAAAGAGAAAGAGCCAGAAAGCGTCGGGGAGGGAGCCAGAGTCCTGGAAAAGGCACAGGGTGAGAGGTGTGTGTGTGTGTGTGTGTGTGTGTGTGTGTGTGCGCCTGCGCTCACACATGTGTGGAAGTTCCTTTGCCTGATTGCATGTGTGTGTGCTTCAGATTGTGTGGTGTGTCTTGGAAAGCGCCCCACTTTTTCATCCGGGCACGACGCCACCTTTTAGTGCCCCCCAGTGCCCAGACCCTGTCACTGTTTCTCTGTGCAGGGTTTTTTTTTTCGCAGTTCAGCAGTTCACCAGTTCAGCCGTAGATTTCACCCCTTCATACCCCATTTTCTTTGTTTGTTCCTAATTCATTACCACGATTTTTTTCTCTCTTTTCTCACAGATTCACGAGCCACAGCAGTTCCACATTCCTTGGCTCTGCTCTTTTTTCAAAGCCACATTTAGGAAAAAAAACAAGTTGATCATACCACCCACTCATAAAAATCACACTAGGGGAGCAAACTGCGGAGAGAAAACATGAAAAAGAAAATGTGAGCCTTTACTGGGATTTCCCTCTTCTGTGTTAACAATCAGCAGTGGTGTATTACTGCCTCCATAATTGAACCTCGCTCATCTGTGCCCACTGTGGAGTCAAAGTGACAAGCAGCCAAGTTTAGAGCCAAAATGACTCTGTGGGATGAGTGCCTGACCTCAACAGAAGATTGTTGGAAGTGACAGCAGCAGTTAGCAATCAGTGGATCTCATTTTCCCCGGCCCCTACCCCCATCATCACCACCAACCGGCCCCCCACTCACCCCCTTTCTCTTCTTCATGCTCTGGACCCTGTGTCTGGGCCTCTGGTCCTGGGGGAAAGAGGCAGAGAGGAAGGCTGCTGTGCTAGGCTGGCAGCAGGAACAGAGGAGCTCTTTATAGTAGAGTTCTGGTGATTTAAATCATATGGCATAGCCTGGAATCACTGCAGAAGTCTGGAAGCTCTTCAAAACTGCAGGAACAAGAGCCCTCTCTCTTTTTCTCTCTGTTCTCCCCTCCCTCCCTCCTGCTCTTCCCTGTTATAACTTTTTCCAAACTTCTTTCTTATTTTCTTTTCCCCTTGCCCAGTCCCAGTTTTTCTGGCCTTTCCTCCCACAGCTCACTCATTCTTTTTCTCTCACATCTTTATCTGTTTTGGTACTTGCCGCCGCGTCCTTCCTCACTTCCCCCGGCTTCTTTGCCCATTTTTTCATACCTGTTGCGATGAAGCGTGCTAACCACTCTTGTGTCTTAACTGTGCATAAACTATTCTTTGTCACAGCGGGGGGCTGGATCACGGCCTTGGTTTTGATGTGAGGTTAATCGTGTATGCGGAATCCCCAGGGGATCTCAGCACAAACCACTGATTGTATCACATCCATGGACCTTCATCCTTCATCCTCATGTTTTATGCTGCCAATGCATTCGGCCGAAACCACAAGTCTCTCTCCCTTGTGCTCCACAGGAAAATCAACTGGATCCGTGAATCAAGGCTGAGTTTGATGTACCCTCAGTAGACCAGAAGCGCCCACTGTTGGATTCCCCATATCCTGAGAGCTGTCACGAGGAACTTGGATTTCAACATTTTTCTGGGATACCCAGGTGTTGTGATTGTTCGCGTCAGCCAGTGGCCTGCTGCGGACCCTTGGGTGCTGCTTCGCCATGGCAACCAACAGGGAACAGCAGGTGGGTCACATGACGGGCTTCCCACCTGCTGTCTACCCCTTTGCCTTCAATTCCATGAGAAGCCACTCCCCCTTCGACCTGCTGGCCAACAGCAGCCTGTTTGGAAGATTTGGTGCTGACCTGCCCAAAGAGATGGCCGCCCTATGTAAGTCGTTTTCATTACTGTGTGTTGCTTCTCTCTCATGTTTCAGTTCCCATTTCAGTGACATATATAGCCCATACTTTCATCATCGTCAGCTTACTTTTAATTTGGTTGTTCAATGGGAAGAGGGAAACACGGCAATTGAAATTACACTTTATTATATGTAATTTTGTGGAAATGGAAAACTTTAGGGTCTACTTGTGATATAGGGCACGTGGTGTAAAAAAATCCCCCAAAGAGCCCATGTGGAAAAAAGTCGACTTTCATCAATACAATGATTACTCTGCTCTTGCGGTTTCTGTGTGGATGCTTGTAGATGGCGTGGTTTTGACCACAAACTCTGGCTCTGGCTGCACTAGTTTGTGTGTCTGTGCGCCCGGACTTCTCTTTTGTGCAGTGGGCAACCCAAGTCTGCAATTAGGGACAAACCAAATTTCTTCCAACGTGCATCAAAAAAGTGCTACAAACATTGAAACCAGACATAAACACATTTGAATAATTAAAATGAAATTATAAGTGAAATTTGTTTTAATTCTTTTTTTTTGTTTTTTTTTTTGTTTTACATTGGAGGGGTCAAATCCTAGTTTCTGAGTTGCAGTACTACCTTTGAACACAGGGGTCACTGTTGCATTCTGCAGTGTGGGGATGGGATGATGTACAAAACACAGAACAAAGAGGAGATAGTTGTATATCTTGAAGGTTTTTTCTGTCACAGAAAAAAAGACAGGGCACATGCATGTTGTCAACATACATCAAAAACCCCTGCTTTTTTGAAAAGAAAATGATTTGCTGAAGTCCCTATCAGGGAGTGCACTCCTATACTGCATTACCGGTATTTGCAGGATGGAAAAAAAAAGAAGAAAAAGTTGGGGTACTTTTGTTGGGGTTAGGTCATAAGGTAAAGGTAAGAAGTTATTTGAAATCTTATCTGGGTGCAGCGCTAAAGAGGTGGCAGGTGGTGGATGGTGGGTGGTAGGTGGTGCGTGGGCTATAATGGGTGTGGGTGGCAACAGCTGAGTGCAGAGGCAGAGCTTTCCCCCCCGCCTGTGTGTGTATGCCTCCTCTCCCCCACCACAGCATGCCTGAGCACCTCTCTAGCCTTTCTGCCGTCAATCACTAACAGAAACCCCCCACCCCCCTTTGCCGTTGCTGCCCACCTAATCCTCAAGGTATTTTCACAGAAGTGGAGAGAGAGAAAGAGCGAGAGAGGGAGAGAGGGAGGGAGCACCTGGGGGTAATGTCCTAGTGTGGTGGAATCCAAGAACACACCCTGCTAGGAAAACATACAGATACACACATGCAAACACAACACCAGAGGCAGCCTTTCCACTCACTCTTTTTCTCTGTCTCTCTCTCACACACATATACACTTTCTTTTATCTGAAAAATAGAAACATGCCTCTAATGCGCAAAGAAATCTTTCCCCAATGACAGAGAGATTATTTTGGGTTCCTCAATGGCATAAAACAAAGAAGTGACTGAGCACAAACAGACGTCAGCATCTACAAACACTGGAGGTTCATACATGACCGCTTATGCTGACATATCTTCACTGGCAGTCGTATCGCTCACAAGGGTTAAGAACCGCAGTTATTTGGTCTAAGCTCAGTATTAGAGCTTAAGGAAGGCCGGGGTCAAAGTTTAAGTCAGGATCACAGTGACAATTAGCTTCACCTCAAGTTGTATGTGTGGACAAGTGGATGTAATTGTACCTCAGTGTTGGCAAATATCACAACTGTCTGATTAACTACTTTTTTCTTGAGTTTAACAGCATTCTAGTTCAATGCACATTGTCTGTATTTACCCAGTTGTTGTCAACTAGCTGTGAAAAATGTAAAATCCTTGTGTCTTTACTGACAACAATCTCATTTTAACGTTTGCGGTGAGGACAAAAGCCCTCGCTTTGGACATTCGCCGGGCCTTGTTTTTCTTCTCATTCTACTTTCTCTCCAGGAGTTGGCTTAACAGGGCTGTTCATTGTTGTCAGGACCGTCTGTGGGCTAGACTGTGAAAATAAAGGGAGCAGCACTGCAGATATTTCGGATTGTGTAAATAGTAGTGTGCTCTTGCCCATCTTAAGAGCTGGGAGCATAATTGCTGTTAGTGAGGCAGACTGGGTGACACCTACTATTGTCGGATGAGCGTGCTCTGCCAACAGGTTAGTGCACCTTCCACAGCGGCGCCCTGTTTTGGCACCCGAGTGTCTTTGGAAATACCTGTTTTGCACAGAGGTGGGACGAGACAGAGGAAGGGCAGGACAGCGTGGGCGGACTGTGTTTGCACATGTAGAGATAGTAAGCGTTCCTTCATTCTCAGTGCGAATACCGAATGGAACAAGTGGACCTGGGAAGTCTGGGCTTTTATGTTTTTATATGTGAATGGGCTTTGCTGTAAATGTGAGTGTGCTGCAAGCCAATCTGAAATGCTCACATGTTTGCTCATCCATGAGAGGGTCTGTATGCTGTAGCAGAGGCTGTTATCAGTTGATCCCTGTCATTATGGGAGCCCTTCAAACAAACAGTTGGAAGCCCATTAAGGCCACTTACTATGTGATAACATCACCACTGAGCCCTGAAACACCTCTCTAAATCTTTTGCCAATCAAGGCCGGAGCCCTGGCCTCAACGCCAGCCACAGGGATGTTTTGAAAAGCTGGTAGGTCATTTCCTTCAGCCCACAAGGCTCAGACCAAATTCTGAAGTCTCCAATTTTCCATTCAGACTTTAAATTCTAGCTTTAGCGTGACATGATGTAAACAGAAAAAGTCCCAAGAGGCTCAGCTGTGAGCGACAACACGAAGGGATGAAATTAAAAGCATTGTATGGATGGAAAGGAATGAACAGCCTGTTGAAACTTGTGTCAAAGCTGCCTGAGTGTTCTCATTAGTGCCTCTGCTGGAGACAAGGTGAACAACTGTTCTGGGAAATGTAGGTTACATATGGATTTAAACGTCATACATGAATGCATACACTGTAACGCGTGCATACACACACACACACACACACACATTACTGCCAGATATGCATGCATCCGCACTCTGAAACAAACAGTCTTTCACACACACGTCCTCGCAGAAAAAGCATGCGACTGTGTAAAGGCTCCAGCAACATATTCTCAAGCAGAGTGACATAATTAAAAACACTCATTGCATTCTTAAACAAACAAACACACACACACACACACACACACACACACACACACACACACACACACTCAGGGGTTTTGTTGGGTTAGGGAGCTTGGGGAGTTGTGCAAAGGACCCAATTTGATGGGAAATGCAGTTGAGGAGAGAATATACAAGTAAAAGCTAGGGACGACAGGGAA
>CAAKHB010001395.1:0-16278 GCA_901007665.1 Aeoliscus strigatus
AGTCAGTGTCTTTTGGTCCAAAGCAGCCACCTGCACACTCACGGTGGCAGCAATCACTCACATAGGGACCAAAACAACGGCCGTCACACTGCTCAGCACACACCGTCTTAGTTACTGTGGGATGTAAGAAAAGGAAGAGAAAGAGAGCGAGAATGCTTAAATCACATGTAACACACAGAGTGAATTCAGAGTCAGAACATAGTGCAGGGTGGTACAGGGTCTTCTTGCATCCATTATAGGCTGAAGGGGGTCAATGAGTCTTAGCTAAAGTTCAGAGTGTGCTTTTGCAAAGTATGTGTCACTATTTGTCACTATTTTCCTACATTTGAATCATAGTGAGAAGTATAGTGAGAAAAATCCCGGTGTACAATACAGAATGTTTTTCAATATAGGACAACTAAGTTGATTCACACTGAATAAGTCTCAGAAATCATTTTACAGCTGCAAACTGAATGCACAGTTGGACAGTTAGATCCAAGTCTGTGGCACCATGAAATGTTTGCAGGAACCCAGCAGACTGCAGACTGTACATTTCCATCACTGGATCTGCTATGTTTCCATTTATAAGGAGTATCTGGAAAAGTCAAGAGTCTGTATGTGATAAAGTAAATAACTCACTTTTATCCATCAACCTGACAGTTTCAAATGACGAGTAGACGGAAATCAAAACCATCTAATTGTTTCAGACCAGTTTGTTGCTATCTGTTGACTGCTACCGACACATTTTATCACTTCAAAAATTAGAAGAGTAAAAATGATTTATTGCACAGAAATATGTGTTTGATATGTGTTCATAATGTGATTACTTAACTTTGTCCAAATATGTGATGGGTGTCCTTACAAAGTTCTAGTGATGCAATCAGAAGTGATGATTAATTGACTGAAGATTGATATTTGTTTGTCCGTTGTGTTGTTTGTATAGCAAACTAATCTTTCCTCGGTGCGTCAGTCAGCAGCGGGCAGCTGTTTATTTGTGCACACAAGATTCCACCAAAGCTACTGGGGATGAAAGAAGCAAAAATGTCATTTACAGAGGTAACGCACTTGCTTCTGCGGTTGTTTAAACCGCATACGTTGCCAGTGTTTATGTGTGAGCATGCTATCGTACATGTTTACAGGCTGGGAACATGGAAGGAAAATCACCACAGGTGTCTGTGTTCAGATTCCGCAAATCCCCCAAAGACAGGAGGACCCAGTCACTGAAAAGGTAATACCTCCGATATGTAATCTGGATAAAATAATCTTCTCTGTGAATAAATCGAACATAATGTCGTTGAGACTAATGTGGTTACTGGATATATCTTATGTTTGTGAGTCAGGTCACATTGCACATGGTTTCACTCATTCCCTGGAGCAATGTCAGTGAATGAGCTACAATGGAATTGTTGTTAATGTAGGACATCAATTGATTTGTCTTTGATTTTGAAGGGAAAGGTTTCTACAGATTGTGCAGCTTTAGTAACCTGGGAATCTACCGCCAACAAATTTGGACATGTACAAAGTGTGTGAGTGGGCCTTAACAGAATGGTGACAGTTCTACGCCACTGAATTGGTTAACAACGATGGCTGTGGCTGATAGAGAGTGGTTGCTTGTTGGATTTCAAGCTGAGCATTTCTTTTCAGTTTTCATTAATCTTTCAGATTAATAAAGCATCTATCAATCTGTCTGTCTGTCTGTCTGTCTACCGTGTTTGTGGTTCTGATTGTGGTGCTGCCCTCTTGAGTTGGGCAGATCTGTCACTCATTGCCAGAAGCTACATCTTTCTAGATGAGGGTCTGGATTTCAAGGCTACACCTTTAAGCATGTTCTGACTACTTTTATGTGAGGAAGTGGGAGTAGTTTTAACGAATTAGTCAACTGAACATTGGAACCAGCCGGTTGACCTCATTATAACTATTCTGATTGTCTTTCATTTTTTTGCATTTTTTTTTAATCATGTATTGCTGCTTATTCGTGTTCAATAAACGGTTGAATGTGTCTCAGACAAGCATCAATCACTAATTAGACACGTACTGTCAACATCACATTGTATGTATGGTAACAGTGTGTGTGAATGTGCACAGCAGTTTCTCTTTAGGCAACGCAGTGACAACATATGGAAACAGACAACCTTCAAAAACACACAAACCCAAACGCACGCATCAGCAGATGTCTGAAGCATCAGAGGCATTCCATTAACACTGATGTGAAATGGTCTGCTTGACTCTCAAGACAGTTTGTCAAGCAAATGTCCTTGCCAAGAGTGAGACGCAATGCAGTCCATCAGTTTTGTTTTAAACGTCCACTTACGGAGTAGAGGGAGAAATAAAAACACACACTACTCACCACAAATACAATAGGAATTCATCTTCTAAAATATGCCCGAAGGCTTCACTTCTAACAGAACTGAGGACAGCAACATCAGTCACAGAGAACCATCGTCTCACTCCTTGTTTACGTGAGCATGTAGGTGCAGAGGTAACAGTTGCTTCAAACAGTTAAATGGGGTTTTTCTGACAAATAGTTCATCTTTATCTTTATTAAATTTGAATTGATTTCTTGAACAATTTAAAACGTACTTGTCTGCTACATTTTTGATCTGGGAGATCAAGTCATTTTATGTACAAATATGAACCACCACTGATACTGTATTCAATAGTCCCCTACTCCCTTCACAGTTTATGTTCTATTGTCGTCATTGCACTTTTCATTTAAAATAAAATTGAATCTAATCAAGATAATTGCATAAAGAAAAAGGCCCATGTGATAAAAGAATATCAAACAGATGAAACATTCTAGTAAGATTGGTGATGAAGACCTGTTGTTTAGTACAGTTGATGCTTGAAGCCATCAGAAACATTTCCAAAATTAAAGCAATAACTGTGCAAATCTGGGCCTGCATTGGAACAAATCAAAGCGGCCCCATATGTGAATGCACTCGTCCTTTTAGAAAGAAGACGTCAGAATACGTCAGCAATGGTGTGACGCAAAAATGACTCAGTTTCAGTTCATTTTAAGAATTATTTGCTGGATTTATTCAATTTCGCCTTATAGTTGCTCACAACAAAGATGTTCTTGTTGATTTCAAAACAGTTACATAATTATTCATTAAAAAATGTCACATTACTCATCTCTGAAGTTATCATTTGACATTTTCACTTAATTATTTCATGTACTCCAGCGCAACAAAGCCAAGAGTTTGTGTGGAAAATGAAGCAGAAGATGAATCCTGGCATCAGCACATGGATGAAAATAGAGAGATAGGAGCGTGATAGCGTACAGCCAGGGCCAGGGACTGGTTAAACACTTCATTCCTCATTACCTTAATAAGATTGTAAAAGAAGAACAAGTAAACTGAGACTTGCTCAGCTTGAAAAACTTTACGTTAAGTGGTCTGTGCACAGACAGACCAAAGAGGAAATAAAACTGCATTTCCACTACACAGTTCCAGCTCGAATTGGTCCCAGACACAAAGTTTCCCAGTCCAACTCAGTCACCTCACCGATGTGAGTAGTGACATCACAGCAATGACTGCAATAAACTGCTACATGGAGGCGCTGGTGAACCAGCCGCTCAGGTTGTGGGTTTTTGTCACAAACAGAGAGAGAAGAGACGAGGCTCCGCTTGACTTTCATTCAGGTCACTGCATCTAGCTCTTTCTGACCATCCTCATCAGTCACCCAGAAGTGCAATCAAACTGATATGATGACACATAAAGGACATTATTTTACACTGAGGATAAAGGTATGTGTGATGCAGTAGAATGGTTACGTAACATAAAACGCTTCCTTCTGATGAACTCAGAAGTGTGTCACTCTCACACTCTCATGCTGCCATTATCTTGGACAAAAGGCTGAGGGCATTGAGTTGTTTTGTTTAATATATGAATTCTATGAATTATAAATGCACACATACTTGCATTCACGCATTTTTCCCACTTATTTATGTATACAGGGACAGGACAGGGCATGTTAATGAAAATATACATGTAAATATGAATTTGAATAGTGAATTTCTCTTGGAGATCATAAAACTTGATTGACTGATTCATCTATATATGAAATAACTAACACAAAGCTTTCCCTCAATAAACCTGTCTTTGTGAAAAAATGTCTCAATAACAGAATCTCCTTCTCATCAGTTAAAGCAACGCTTGATGATGTAGTGTGCCTGTTATATGAATGGCATTTCAACACAAAGGACATATTTGTTCATAAATTCAGTGACTTGAGATATTCATCACTGATGACTCTCTTGGGCCTTGGTCAAATATTATTCAGTGTGAGGTTGATTGTGTGGAGATTACGCTCAACACAGAAACTATTGAGATGATGGTACCTATGAATGTCATCCACAGAAATTCATATAATGGAAGAGAAAACAAAAAGACAAAAATGAATTGTGTACTTACAACTTTGACACTGATCTTCTTTGGGTCCCCAGCAACGACCAGTACAGGAGCGATGGCATTTTTGACCTATAAATAATAGATGGATTAATGATTTGGAAAAACTCTTGGAAAACTGTCATCTCAAACCTGCTAATATCTAAAATGTTTTTAGTTCAGAGTTTTTAATGTCAGTGTCAGTGTGATTCCTCACAAATCCATACAAGGTGAATGTTTAATGGGCTGGAGCTGGTGTCTGTGTGCCTACAAGCCACCACTGCAGCCTACATTAATCCACACAGAATGCTAAATTACCTGCAGCTACACACCCTGTGTGTTCTTGTTATTGCTGTACAAACGTTTCCACTCCAGTGCATCTAACAATTAAAATATGTATGTAGCATAAATGCAAAATAGGGCAGGTATGTTTTTTTTTTTAAATAAACTGTTGTCAGGTGTCTGTCAACTCATCGTCTTTGCGAATCCACATCCGGGTTATGGTGGCAGCAGCCCAGACTTCCCTTTCCCTGGCTACTTCCACCAGCTCTTCGAGGGGAATTCTGAGGCGTACCCAGGCCAGCCATGGGATATAATCCCTCCAGCGTGTCCTGGGTCAGTCCCAAGACTACCTCCCAATTGGACATACCTGAAACATTTCCCCTGGCATCCAGGGGGCATCCTTACCAGAGATTTTGATGTGAAGGAGCAGTGGCTCTACTTAGAGTCTGAGCTCCTCAACCCTACCTCTAAGGCTGAGCCCAGATACTCTACGAAAGAAACCTATTTCGGTTGCTGGTACCCGCAATGTCGGGTTTTTTTTCCGGACATGGTGAAATGACCATATAGAGTTCGAGCGTACATTGACTGGTAATTTCAGAGTTTTGCCTTCTGGCTAAGCACCATCTTCACCACAACAGACCGAGCAACTGACAGCATGACTGCCGCCCCAATCTGCCTGTCGATCTCTCATTCCATCTTACCCTTCATATTATCCGTGAAAAGCCGAGACAAGATCCTCAAGCCACAGAACTTGCCACCATACGCCACCCCGCTTCTCTCTGGTGGAGTCCAAACCTCATCTAGAATAGGTCAAACTTACTGCCGGCAATGCCAACCAGACTCATACTTCTTTGGTATAGTGACTGAATGGCCCCTTGCAGGAGAACATCCACCACATACTCTCAAAGCACCCGACACAGGATGTCCCTAGAGACACCATCATATCTTCTCCAAGTCCACAAAGCCCATGTTGACTGGTTGAGCAAACTCCCATGACACCCCCATGACACCTCCACTACCCTTGCCAGGGTTTCAGAGATGCCCACGTTTTCCCACGACCAGGAGGAAAATCACATTGTTCCTCCTCGATATGATGTTCGACAATCGATCAGACCTTCCTCAGATCCCCAAAAGTTGGAGCACACCCTCTGGTCCCCCTTCTTAAAGATGGGAACCACCACCCCAGTTTGTCATTCCACTGGCACTGCCCCAATGCCCACGCAATGTTTCAGACATGTGTCAGCCAGGACAGCCAGAGGTTTGAGATGCCCTGGGCGGATCTTGTCCACCTCTGGGGCTCTGCCACCACAGAGTTGTTTTACTACCTCTTCCACTTCTGCCCCAGAGATTTCAAGACCCAACCCTGAGCCTCTCAACTCCTCCTCCTTCCTCCACTGAATGTTTCTTAGTGGGATTGAGGATCTTCTCAAAATATTCCTTCCAATGTGGAACAATATTCTCAGTTGTTTGTTAAGAGGTGTTTATGAGTCAATTTTAACCTTTAAAATCATATCATTTATTGATTGTACTTAAACATATATAGAAATAAACAACGTGCCTTTTGCATGTTTTTGTTATGCAAGACAGATGATGAAACTTGCTGCAGCAAGTCTATAACAGTCCAGCATCTCCACTGGCTGATGCGTACTGTTCTAGTCATCAAACCCTGAATAACCCTATCACAGGTCTTTTTCAAAACAAGCCAATCTTTTTCACCTCTTCCTCAGGATAAACCCAGCATATATCTAGTTGCGATAAAAGCAGCAAGGCAGCAGAGCAGAGCATCAGACTCTCAGTGCTTTCGTCAGTGCCTTTCTGGGGGGTTTTGGAGGACTTAATTGACTGTCTGGTAATTGACTGCCAGGGAAGTGAGCCTGGATAAGTGCAGAAGTGCTGTCCTCTGTCCATCAACCTCTCCAGATGAGAGCTATTAGCACTGAGACTGACTCTATTCCCCAAAATGACTATCTCCATTTTTGTGTCCTTCCTCTCATTCTTGTCTGTGCCCCTCTCCATTGCACACTTCATCTCTTTCATCCTACATCAACCCCTCCCTGATACATCACTCCTGTGCTTCTCTTTCACTTCATGTCTATCCCTTCATGTCTATTCATGTCCCTTTTGTTCTGTCCCTCAGGTTCTTCCGCCTGTCTCCCTCAAACTAGCACTTTAGCACTGCTTGTATAAAAAAGCAGCCCAGAAAAGGATAATGATATAAATGTCAATTAACCATGAGTTGTTGTCTGGGAGTACAGAGACTCTGCTTCACTTATATCTCCATTCTCCTCTAAGCGTGATGCTCTGTGCATTTCAAAGTTTGCATTTAATGTCCAAGGACATCATTATCTCCACCTATAAATTCTCTGTGACTTAGAATAAACCTGTCCCACCCCCTTCCTGCACCATAATCTTTTATAGCTTTCTTAAAACAGGCTGCCAGAGGTCAGACTGTCATAACAAAATGCTGAAATAGGGTGAGGAAGTAAACTAAAATCAACAGAACAACAGGAATAACCATGACACAAATACGTCTGAGATAATCTTGTATCTCCCCAAAGAATGACATGAGATTAAGTTCTCAATAGTGGATTAAAGATTTAAAGACCCCTGAACTTTTGACAGATCTGCGGGGAGTTGCACATAAGTCAGGATTGAACGAGCGTTCGCAGCAGTGGGTGATTAGGCTGAATATCAGTGCTTGAGCCGTAGATCGACATTGACGCCTCCAGTCAATGTTGTGGGCGGAATCCAAGGGCAAACACGTAAAACACACTGAATCAAAATAGAAACAACAACAATTTACAGCCAGATTAGGTAATACCTCAAAGATTTGTTTTGTGCGCAAATATTTTTTTTTTAATCCTCAAATTCTGCCACACAAAATTGTTTAAACTGAGCACACTTTTCTTTTTTCTTCATCTCCCACATGGATGCAACATCTGCATGTGCTGGGCAGTTCACAACACAGATTTATAATGTGCTGTGACGCAGTCCAGTCAGACTATTTTACGTCTTTTGGGTTGGCATGTTAATAAAGTTATTGTTACTTGCGCATTGGTCAACTATATTTGTGATTATAAGTTAATATATGTTAGTGTCATATTGCTTTTTTGTCTGTATTATAATTTTATTAGGGGCCTCTCTGGCCCCTCTTAGTCATGGGCCCCTAGGATCCTTTAGAATCCTTCTTCACCCCCCCGCCCCTTTTTGGTGCCCCAGATAATATGTCTGCAGCATCTGCATGACTGGCTGAAGTGAACCACTTGTTTCGCTAATGAACAGTTGGGTGGTTTGAATCATCAGAGGGAAGTTGGTTTATATACCCGTCATCATCACAGAGGTCTTGGTTTTTTGTCTGTTTGTATGTCTAATGGCAGAGAAAGGGTTAGTTTAAGTTTAAGCATGTTTTTGTCCCCGGGAATTTAGATGAAATCTGCGCAGCTCTTGTGGCGGAATGTGACGACAGTCCATGTTCAAGAATATAATGAGCTATTATGCAAAGCAGGTGCACTAATAATGGGTCCAAACCAAAAGGGACCCCCCACACACAAACACCTTGCCTTTTGAGCCAGAACACATAAAATGTTCTTAATTATTTCATTATTCCATATTTATGAAATTGTATTGCATTGGATTTTGCAGGTTTGTGTTTTGACGACAAAAGAAGCTAATGAATAGATACATAAATAAAAGTTATTCAAATATCACTTCAAACAGCACAAGAAAATTAACAAGGGGAGAGGCTATTGAGAGGTTAAGTTGTCAATGGGTCAGTTCGGGTGGCTTATTCATCTAACAGTCAGACAGATTAAGTAGGCTTATTCCAGCTCAATAACTCCCCTCATAACTTACTTGTTACTTCCAGCTTCCAGCTGGCTACAGTGGGCATTCATGTAAGGGAGATGTGACTATGGACTGCTATGGCAAGCAGAATGACACTCAATCAGAATGCTCTCAATCAGTCAATTGTGGACAATTGTGGTTCATAGAAACTTCCTTAGCAGACTCCAACAACTTAATATGCCAGTTACAAATAACTCTAAGGGGATGAGAGTGTTGTATAATTTACTATTAAAATAGACACAGCTTCTGTGATTTATTGTGCACCTAGGAAGTCTGTTAAGTTCAGTACCACTATTTTTCTTGCAAAAAATATATACATAGTAATGCATAAAAATATTGTGTGTGAGTTTATTTATTATTATAATATTATAATTTTATTTGTTTGTTTGTTTGTTTATATCTCTTGGAGGTTAATTAAGTCTCTCTCTGTCTATTTGTGTGCATGTGTGTCCGTGTACGTGTCCAACTGAAAACAAAATTTCAAACCAACAAGGCTTTTTACTTACATGTGACACTGCTGTTGCTGGGCACAAACAGAGGGTGCATCCCTGGGTTTTTGACAATGTCCTGCCAATGGATGGTGTCGGCATGACACAAGAACTTGTTGTGGTCAATGTACACACCTCCACTCAGGATCTCTGTGGAGATAGACAAAACACAGCCATTAAAGATGTATGGTGGAATCTGTTGACAGCACTTTCTGTCTCAAGGATCTCCTTTGTTTGGCAGTCATACTATCAGTCTTTATGTATGTGTGTGTTTGTACGTGTGTCTTAGCTTTTATTCTTGGATTAATCAAAAACTGACATGACTATATGCTACAATTCAAAGTCAGATTATTAATATTTATGGGCTAAAATGTTAAACCCTTAATCCCTTGTTTTTTTTTTGTCTAAGGACAAACAAAGGGTTAGAAATTCAGCAGAACACACACAAACCTAATAATGTTGTTGTGGTGAGCCAGCCAGGACAAAGCCATGTCATACTGCTGTTATTGCAACTTCTGATCTTTTTCCATTTTGGTGTTTGTTTCATCCTTCTCTTCCCCCTCTGAGAGCAGACAGAATCCATTATGCCCCGCTACCATCACAATACTAACTCCTCCTGGGATTTATGTCCTGGTACGGAGCTCCAACAATCAAGTTGTTGTTTTTTTTATTATTTCATTGAGATCGCAGATGCAATGTATCTAACCCATCGCAATATGCATTGCCTTGTCAAACCAATGGCCGTCCAACTTCAGTGCATTCTTTGACCACACACACACGCACACACACACACACACACACACACACACACACACACACACACACACACGCACACACAGCCAGACAGCTGAATCATTGGGATGGTGTTTCTGATTATTGCTGCGCAGGAGTTTAGAGAAAGCTTAATCCTGAATTATGTGAGAGAGAAAGATTGGCAAAGAGAGGAAACCACAAAGGGACACATGGGAGGATATAAAGAGCAGTGAAGCCCCGTGGCAGATTTGCATTATTTACAGCATTGGTTCAGTATTTTCCTCCAAAGAGATTACTGACACTGGGCTGATACTGATGAGACTCATAATCAGACTCAAGGCATCATGCCAGCACTGGACAGACACAACCAAACACAATACTGAGCCACGAAGGCTTGATTTTGTTTGGATAATGGCTGCTCCGGATTACCTACCACCATCCGCACCATCCCACACCTGCACCATCTCAAACTTCCTCTATGTTTAGGTACACCCGGTTTGATTGAAAATTATTTTTGCTTTTGACCAAAGGAGTGATATTACAGGGCTAGAAGAAGAGCATGAATAAATTCAAACTCTTTGCAGAATGGGAGTCTGTTTCCAAACTGGGGCACAGGACAAACTGACAAAGCAATTAAGAAACTGTTGGATCTGCATGCACATATTACTCTGGATATTTACTTTTAGATGATCTGATTGCAATTTGAGTCAAGATAAGTCAACGTCAGATGCAAAAATAACTTGTCCACATTTAAAACAACTGGGCAATCAGCTCCAGCCCACCACGACCCGTAACCGGAGCAAGTGGGAGAAGATGAATGAATGAATGAATGAATGAATGAATGAATGAATGAATGAATGAATGAATGAATGAATGAATAAAATGAAATGTAAAGCCATGCTTGGTCTACTGGAAGAACATTCCAGGTTTGAAAAGTACTTGTTAATTCATGATCTTTTTTCATTAAAGCTTGAAGTAATGAATGTCCTTATTATAATGTAATTTAAATGTAAATAAAGCACATAAATTCCAAGCTGGATGCCTCTGATTTATCTTCACACCCCGAGGGAATGGTAACATACTGCAGCAGATCAGAAAAAAAAAAAAAGAAAAAAAAGAACGTAAAAGAGGATGATCGCAAGGTCACAACATCAGTCAGTGTCATTTATCAGTTTAATCACTTCTGTGTATTTCATAGTTAGTTCAGTATGTTCAAAATGTGTAGTTGGCTCTTTTTGTCATTGTTTTGTGTTCATTGTTTTGAGGCAGCAGTCACACAAGTGACACTGATTGTTCGCAAAATTTGTCGCTTGGCAGCTTTGGACAAACATGTTTTGCCGTCTTACACGTGAACATCCAACCAAATCTGGATACAAACAGCTTAGCTGAAAATCAAATCATCATCATCAGTAACAAGTAAGTATTCAAGATATCAGTGTGGAAATTTTACTAATTCTAGCTGGTAGGATATCTGCTGCAAAACACAGATGAATAAAAAACAACACACAAACAGACACTGTTGTTTCAAGCTTCTGACTGATCAATTCCTTATTAGTGCTTTGCCCATGATAATTACAATATTTCCCATGACCTCTGCTGTTCAGGTACTGAATATTACATAATATGGAAAACAACATGCAAGACCCAAGCAGGAGTTACTTTCATTGCATGCAAACGCTTAGCTTGCACATTTACTGGACGTGCAGTCGGTGAGAAGGGGAAGATGACGTTGTCGAATCTTGATGGTGATTGTTTTGTTCTTTGAGTAAATATGTTAATTAGTTTCTTTGCAAAGATACAGTCTGTCATTACCCATCCTCTGCTGAATGGGAAGTGGCTCCATACTTACAGGTTTCATTTTTACATTACAGTACAGAACAAAACAGTACACAATTTGAGGGGTTTGAAACAATCCGATCAGTAGTTTTGGTGTAAAGTTGATAAAAAAAGAAAAAAAAAGTGGAGGTAAAAAGTAAAACAACTGAATGAAATGACTGAGTGAAACTGAATGAAAAACAAACAAAATTAGGAACAAACAAGTCAGAAAAGCCTTTTTGAGAAGAGGTGAAGATCACAGCAGAGTTTTCCTTTGGCGCCTGTTTTCATCAGGGCCCAGACTGCAGCCTCTGAACCAGCAGTGGAACAACAGCAAACACAGAGGTATTCAGTCAGAAAGGCTGTGGGAACTGTTCACACAGGGTCTACGCTGCCCTGTCTTTGCTCTCGAGTGTGAGAATTTCAGCTCAGCACCTCTACCAGTTCTGTAGAACACAGAAAGAAGAGGACACAATGTTGGTCATCGGGGAGCTCACTCCCCATCCCACTTTAAAGCAATGGAAAACTGAAGTTGTTGCCAGGCTGAAATCCAGACAGACAACCATTACTGTAAGTGGATGTGTAATATCAATACACAAACAGAAGCATGGTCAACTCATGGCCAACAGTTCCATACATGGCCCACGGTTGGAATCAATGGGAGACTGTTATCATTGCCATGCTTACTTTGGGCGAAAAATTAAATCAACATTGAGCTTTGTCTTTGGATTTGTCACCAGAGGCTCACTAATTTGAACGAAGAGCTGAGAAAATGTTGCCAGAAGTTGTTTGTCTGTTCTTCTGATTCTGTTCTTCTGACCCTGCTGCTGGCCTCTCTCCCCTTCTATGTCCCCTACCCTTCATCCCTGTCTCTCTCTTTAATTCATCCTAACTGGTCGAGGCAGAAGGCCATCCACATGTAGCTATGGATCTGCCCGAGGAAAATAGATTTCCTTATCTCCGTCACTCATGTGAATGTGAATATTGAATGTTGAATATTTCCATTAACACTAAATATGTCATGAAATAAAGTGTTGTGAATTGGTGCTAATATAATATAAACTGATTTTTGATATCACTTTGATATCACTCTGCAACTGCAACTGTTATAAATTACATGTTTGGTTAGGAATTGTCGTCCAGGTATCTCTTGAGGTAAAATTAAATAGTCAAGAAATTCTTGCACATTGAATGATTGATCCGTTATCCATCTTAAGCCCATCCATAAACTTCAGTTGATCCACAACTCACCAGAACTTTGTCCATTAATCACATCACTCCTGTCCAGCTCCACTGGCTCCCGGTCAAATTTCACATCAGCTATAAGATTCTGCTCAAAACCTTTAGGGCTGTCCATCAACTCTCACCCCAAACCTCTGCAAAACAACACACCCACAGGGAGTCCGAGATCTTCTTCTTCAGTCCATCTACCTGTGTCCTCCAGCTGCTCAACAACCATGGGGCCTATGGAACGTCCTCCCACCAGACATCCATAAAATGGACTCTCTATGAATGACATCTCAAAACACAGAAAGAGAGAGAGATGCTGTGCAAAAAAAAAAAAAAAAAAAAAATCTGTTTCACTGCAGGATGCAAAACTGAAACAGTGTATGTTGTTGTGTTTCACACTTCGTGTTGTAATGTACACTGACCTGGTTTCCCTTTCCAATGAACAGGTGTATATACTTCAATGTGACATTTACCGATGGGTTTCTAAATGGGACTTCTGTGGAGTTATTTGTATGCCAGTTTGCATCACAAACCTCATCAGCTTTCTTATCTCATCTCATAACATCAACAGATGGAGCACATAGCGCCGGAGTGGAATGTGATTTTAACACAGTCCCTTGGCGAAATGGTGCTGCCCATTCAAATGTAATTGCACTATTGTGTGTTTAACTATTGACCTGAAAAGAGCAAGTGCAGTAATTCAACTACATACAAAGTGTGTCACAAGAGGTTCAGTGGAGAGATGCAGCACTGGAAATTAACTGCCTCTTTACAGGCTGTGGTCAGAAGTGTGTTTGTGGATGTCATCGGTGGAGTGCAACTGGCCAAGTATTGCAGGGATGTATTATAAGAAAAATACTGGAGATAGAAGAGAAGAAAATGGGAGGATATAAAAGATTAAACAGAGAAAGGACACAAATGCATACATTAGTGTTCTCTGGAGTTCTCTTCATGAGTACATGTGTCTGAAACTGTGCATATTCTATCACTCGCAGCTGAATGGCCATGGCAGTCCTGCACAGCACCATGCAACACATACAAAAACTGTCTTCATTCAGTCCAGCATGTGAATGTTCTAGTGGAAAACACGTTCCAGGGACCTATCCAAAGGCAGCTCAAAGTAAGTGACACTGAAGATGAATAGAAGACAGCGGAGAAGACATAAATCGTCTTGAACGGGTATAGGCTGTGGATAAAAAAGTAACAAATGGAAAAGGAGAAGATCAGAGAACGGTTGTCTTTGAGGGGACGGGTGAAAAATAACTGCCTCGATGCTCTCTGGTGATTGGTAGTGTCATGGTATAAAAATGATGTTAAATACAGACAATATACACTTGACATTTAAGTGTCCAGAAAAAGAAAGAGGTGTGGGAAAAGCAATAACAAAAATGAAGGTGTAATTATGTGATATGTTATTTGTTACGGGTAATGTGGGAAAAAAGGCTAATATGCAAATTAGCCGCATTGTTTGCATACAACCTGGAAGGACGGGTTGGTTGCAAACTACCTGTGTTTTCCGGGTATTGTGCAAAACTACTACATCTAGCTAGCTAATGTTATCAACGTTATCAAAGTTAGATAGCTAAGGTTACTAGCATTGATAATGTTTTAGCATTTTAGCCAGCTATCTAAGGTAGCTAGCTAAAATACCTACCTAGCTAACAATCAGTTAGCTAGCACTAACCCTTAGCCTAACCCTAACCCTATCCCATACAACCCATAAAGACGGTGTTTGGAAACTACCCGTGTTTTCGGGTTATGCGCAAATAACCTGGGTAATTTGTATATTACTCATTTTTTCACATGGCCCTTAACATAGTGTGTAGTGTTGGGGATGTGTTGTTGTCAAATGTGTCAATTCTGTCTCATTGATTATCTTTAAAATTCTTTGATCTATTTAGTTTATAATTACAGTTGTTGGTGTGTCGGAGCATAATAAAGAAGAGAGTTTCCTGAAATCCAGTGGTGCACAGAGCTGAGTTTCCTCAGCAGAACCCAAGATTGCCACAAAATACAAAATCAAAACTGCATCACTGGAATAAATTAACTGAACTGCATTTAACCTGACTGATTTCCTTAATATTCATCTCCTCTGTTCAAACATAGTGACACATTACCTCAAAAACTATCCTTGTGTCTTTGTGAAGGAGAGATGTTTTTGAAATCATTATGGAGGCATAGTAGATGACATGGGGGCGTCAACTATGGCCCCCATCTTCAAACCTTTGCTTCTCCTCCACCAGGATAATTGCATTCACAGGCTTCTGATTAAATTTCGCCCATCCCTTCACACAATTGTTTCCTGTGACTCTTTATGAAAAATGGCTGAGATTTAGGGATTATAGAATTATAGCCGAGCAAGGAAAAGCATCTGCTTAAAGATGAGAAGAAGAAGAAAAAAATTAAATCATGACAGAATGGTGACGGGGGGTGCGAGGTAGCATCCTTGCAGGCTTTTGGCTTAAACTGTGATAAAACCCTGGTAATCTGAGTTTTATGGGACGGGCAGGGCGGGGGGGGGGGGGCAGAGAACAATATCTTGAGATAAGTTAAATCTATGAGCAAGAATGAAAACAAGACAAAAGAAAAATGGAGCCACAAAGACGGACAAGAAATAAAATAGGTTGACAAACAAGTGAGTAAAAAGGCGGCTGCTTAGGGCCACTTAGCTGATCAGGGCTGATGTTTGGTCAGCCTGCCACCTGAATAGAAATAAGCCACTCTCTCTGGAACGGGCAAAACAAACAAGAGTCTGAGAGAGAAAGCGAGGGGATGATGAAGAGAGGAGAAAGAGCACGTCTTACCACAAGCATACCAAGTATGTTGGTTCTACCACAGAGCGAGCTGTCAGCGCCAAGTTAGCTCAGGCGACAGCACGTCATAAGGCCGTGTTTTTCCCTGGCCCGCTGAGAGACATTATCAGGCCATGGCTCACACTTGTTCACACGGCAATTGTACGCAATATGTGTCAGTTTCAGGCGTGTAGGATGAGATTGGAAGGTCAGCGCTGGAGTCGCACATAAGAGGACAGGACGCAACTGATTTATGTCTCTGAATTTACTTACAATTGTGTTCTGTGTTGTTTTTCATGTAAATTTTATTTGTACATGTTCTAATATAGAAACCAATCTCTTTTGGTTGTGTTTTAACATTTACAAGGATGAATAAAAGTCTGTGTTTCGCAACTATTCAGCAGATAGTCACAACTTATTTCTATCTATCTATCTTGTTTGAAAAAAATACCAGCAGTACACACTGTAAGGGACATCTTGTTAATCTACTTCATATCAGATTCCCATAGCTTTTTAATTTGTATTATGGGTTAGGGTATTAATGTAAACCTTTTTATCAAAAACATTAATAATAATAACAACAATACTACCATTACTACTACTAATAATAATAATAATGATCACAATACAATAAATAGGAAATGGTAAATTGTAAATTGTGATATTGGGCTATAGATTTAAAGATGAATTGAATTGAATTTCTGCAAAGAA
>CAAKHB010001395.1:36482-71742 GCA_901007665.1 Aeoliscus strigatus
GGTGTGGGGGGGGGGGTGGGGGGGTTGGGGGGGGGGGTGGTGGGGGGGGGGGGGGGGGGGGGTAGTGGAGGAAGCAAATGAAAACCCAAATGGAAAAAAGGGAAGGGGCTCGTCAGTAAACAGAATAAACCGCAAACATGATGAATGAATGTATCTCTGAAGAAACTGTGCAGCGTGAGCTTTCAAGATACCAGTAATTATTTACCAACACAACCGCCAAAATAAAATGTTTCTGTAAATGGATAAACTATGCTTTTTATCGAACCAAAAATAAATACAGTAGCTGCGTAAAAAAATCTGCTCACAGCAGTACTTCCTGAAAAAAAACTTTTAATCAAATTAAACTCAAAAACCTTCTCTCGCTGTTATCAGCTGCTCCAAACGGAGATTTTCAGAATGAGAAAGTTACAGCCTCATGTCCACAAAATCGATTTTCCTTTCACAAATTTCTATGAAATCCTTGATTGCTTTCTGACCGTGAGTGAGTGTTAAGGACAGATTACTTTAAATAAGCAGCCGGCGCTCCGTTGACTTCTTGCTGGCTCCATAGAAGTTTTTGAGTTTGAGTTTGATGATTTTAATTAGTGAGTAAATTATAATTCTTTTTGTTAATTTTTAGTGATGGTGCACTGAAACAGTGCAGTTAGGGGAGGCAGGTGAGGCCCATTTATTTGTTTTTACTTTCCAAATGGAGGATTATATATCTTAACTCACTCAACAATTCTATCAACTGGACTTTCAGTTGAAGCAGGAGGTAATAATTAAAGAAGACCAACGATCTCCATGGCGACAGAGAGACTTTTACAACTGAGGGATGATGGGGAACATTTCTACATACAAGTTAATGATGCTTTTGTTCAGAAGGCGCGGCGCATAGACTTATAAGATTTATAAGTAAAGGTCAGACAATGATCTTCTTTTTTTTAAATTACATGTGTTTCTTGTGTTCTTCAGCTTATATATGTAAAGAATGCTGATATGAGACTTTAAACAACCCGCTAACTGTTGACAATGGCTGGAGGTTCATATATTTATAAATCTGACTGGGATGAAGTCAGAGATTTCTTTGCATTTGTCGTCACTATTCGCAACCAGAATCTTATCGGCAACAAATCTGAATTAAAACACATACACAATATGTCTCAGGCCTCAGACTCAGAGGTTGAAGGTTTGTAAAGATGTACAGTACAGGCCAAAGGTTTGGACACACCTTCTCCTTCTCCTTCAGTGCGTTTCCTTTATTTTCTTGACCTTCATTTCTTAAAGTAATGATGGACACTCGTTTCTCTTACTTCGCTGATTGGTTCTTGTCATAATATGAATGAACAGTCGTCCAATAGGCTTGTCGGTTGTGTATCAACATGACTTCAGCACAACACAACTGATGGTCCCGACCTCATTAATAAGGAAAGAAATTCCTCTGATCCTGACGAGGCACCAGTGAAAACCACTTCAGGTGACGACCTCATGAAGCTGACTGAGAGAACACCATCGGTTTGCAGCTCTATCAAAAAAGCAAAGGGGGGGCCACTTTGAGGAATAGAAAATATGAGACACATTTAGAGTTATTTGTTAAGTACATAATTACACATGTGTTCATTCATAGTTTCATAGTTTGCCTGTATATGTACAGTATATATGTTTTGTCAATGATAACTAAAAAAAGCAGCCGTGCATGGCACCAAGGCCAAGGAGCTTTTATCAGAGGATTTTGGACTAGTGAAGACAGCCAGACCTGCACAGACAATTCACCTAGATGTGTGTGTGCTGTTATCAGAAGACCTTTGTTAATCAGGAGGTTCCAGTAAAACCAGCTCAGCCTAAACACCCGTCAGGGTCCCCAGTGTACAGTGATCCTCTTCCGACTGCTCTTTATCGCTCACCTCCATTCCAGCACTGATACGAAGTTTGAAAGGCATCAGAGGAGTAGGGTGGCCTGTTGTCCCTGGATGTCTCTGCCGATTCAGACTGGCCGTGTGCTCCAATCAAACATGTCATCAACCCTCTGCTTCCTGCGCACTGTATGTATGTTGATACACACGCCGTCAAAACTCTGTTTCTGTTAGTCTGAGACTTTTGCTAGCTGGACACGGTTAGCTGTTTGAGGAACCTTACAACCAATTCTTGACAGAGTAACCATCAAAAGCAGACAGACATGCTTATATTATTACACAGCAAATATATATGTATTTATATTGTGTATATATATATATGTATATATAATTTATATATTGTTTTTCAGGCTTTTAATTGTGGAAAACGTTTATTTCCAATTAGTAATGATATTTTTAAATATATGTGTTGGTGGGTTGATTGGGTGGTTTAAATCTGTAACTAAGCCTGTGACTACAGTATGGGTCTATATATATATGATGAACACTTTGAGTTCCCTTCATTTCTGTGAAACATAAAGAAATACAAGAAAGTAAATTCAGTTAAAAATAATCTAAAGCGAACGCATACTGATCCTACCTCAACCACAGGCCACTGTCCGCAACATCTTGTGCTAGGATAAGACCATACCAGTACTTTATGATCATCACCATGTGAGCGTAAACCATCAAAGAGGCATCAACTCTTGCTGGGTTTTAGCAGGTGGACTAGAGGCACTACATACAATGACCTCGACCAATCATGTCTACTAAAGCGGTCTGTGATGTTAGAGGTCCTGTGCTCATGATAAAAGAAGAAGAAGAAGGGGAAAAAAATGTTGTGGAGCCCTCAGTGGTGTAACAATTGGAACAGTGTTTCCCTTTGGAGTTGCCATAAGGTACCATCACCAGAGGGTGACACGTTTTCACAGTCAGCTGAGTGGTGCTTTGGCTCCAGTTTTTTTTGCATTGTTGCAAGTTGTGTGTGAGGGGAGAGGAGATGGTTTGACAGGCAATAAACAACAAGCGTGGTGGAATCCCCAGACTACTGTGGCCAAGAATTAGCTAGGTCACAATCGACATTCTTGTTGCCAACGTTAATCTCCGAATCCGATGCAGAAAATGAAGCTGGACTCAACAGAATATGTGTCGGCTCATTCTGACGTTCCACACATCTGGATTTTAGAATCATTAAATCTGTGACGTGCACCTCTCCTACACGTCGCAGCGACGTAGACCTTAGCAGACTGTAACTATAATGACTGGACTCCCTGTTGAGGAAACGGTGTGAGTGGAAAATGATCCTGATCTTGTGAGGACTGTGGCAGTAACAAAGTCCGCTCAGTTTACTGTCAGTCGCCATCGTTTGATGGGGGCAAAGAAAAACAGCACTCAATTCAGTGCATGAAAGCATGAATGCAATTAAAGGCAGGAACATCAGTCGCCATCTTCAGAGCAGAGATTTCTACTCCGTCGAGTGTGTGCACAGCAGGGATCAGCTGGACATCATGTCACTGAGATCTGCGGCTGTGGGCTGATGAACTGAAACTGTGGGCAAACCCTGACTCATTGGCCGGTCTCAACTGCCTCTGTGTTCAATATCTGGCAGATCAAATCACGCAGCCTCCGTTGTTTTCTTTTTCTCTCTAGGAGGCTATGAGCGTCTGTATTGTAGCATTGTGTGAAACCTTTAAAGTTTCAATAACTTGAGGGTATGACAGCAGCAGGTTTCCTCCCACTGTGATTGGTACAGATTTTTTTTTCCAAACACAAAATAATATTACCGCAGCAGCAGCCGCTGGGTTTGATATGTGTGTATTTTACAGATTTGTACTCATTGTCCTTCACTTATCTACGTTTCATTCCAAATGGAAAGTTTGAATTGGCCTATTCGAGGGGATGTGTTCTTTTGCCAAACGTTTAACCTTCTCTGTTTTCCTCACGTCAGCACCACATCAGTGACAGATGGATGACAGGCACAGAAATGGTATGAGCTGACCAACAGTATGAGGGGAAGCAGGAAAATGCATCTGTCAGTCAGTCGAGGTATTTTTACTGTGTCATTACAACATGTTCATATACCTGCAAACAATGTTATAACCGGTGTTTTTCTTCTGAGATAAGATGGACGTTAAATTAAGTGAATGAAAAAAATAAAAATAAAATAATAATAATATATAAAAAAACCCCATCATAGCATTCATAGCATAAACAGCTGTCGTTTGTCGTGCTACTGTACCTGGATCTCCATCACTGTTTGTTTACTTCTGGCAGTGACAGAGGGAAATTGTGTTCTTGAGAAAATGCTGCGATTAGAGAAACAACAATCACTTCCACCCTGTGAAAATATACTGAGCAGATATTAGAAAGTGTTCTGTGGCGCTCACAGGCTTTTTTTTTTCTTATTTTTTAAGATGGATTCGACTGACGTATCAGCCTCCCTCAGGCTGCTTCTCTATGTGACAAAAACAAAAAGAGGTCCACAAGAATGATTCAAAGTGCTGCAGAAAAGCTACAAAAAATCACTTAAGGTATCAATGAGGAAAATGACTTCTAGGGACTCACAAACGCATCCTGATCAAACCCGCTTCAAACCGTTTTCCCTGCATAACCTTCCGTTCTGGAAATGGTCTCACGTCCCAGCCCACACTGTCCTTCGTCGTGTCAAATTAAAGTGATGGAAATGAACTTGAGGGGACGCTAATTGCAGTTGTCAATCCAATCTAGGTCAGGGCTGAAAGACAGGGGCTCCCTCGCACATCATCAGTCTTCATTAATATTGAAGGAATTTGTTGAGGAGCGGGGGGCTGGGGGGCCAACTTAATCTGCACTCATCCAACAATGCGTCAAAAATTTGGAAGCTGAGGGCAGCCACGGTGCCTTGATGGCGTTTTCATACTTCGCCCGTCGAGAAGTTTGAAGGAAGATGAAAACAGGGTGGAAGGGGTGAGTGGATGCTGTAGGAGCATCATTAAACAGTAACATTGACTGGAAGGACCCATCAGGTCACTGCACTGAGCGCTGATGGAGACAATAGATTACTACCTGTGTGCTAATCATCATATACAGACGGAGAGAATTCAACAAAAACGTAAAGTAATTGTACCGGTATGTTTTTTAAACTCAGTTCGGTCAGCTGAAAACAAACTCCAGTGATGTTCATTCCAAAAAGCACAATGATATAATAACAACATATGTAGATATTGACTAGTTACTTGTCATGTTTTTTTTTTTTTTTGTTGTTGTTGTTTTTTATGTCAGTTTGTCATTGTGAAAAATCAAATTTTCACCCCTCAACCTTAAGTTACCGATCCCCAGTAGAATACGGCTTCATTCCATGTTGAGTAGTTTCAGTTAAAGTCGTGTTCATTCTGATTTAGTCTTACACTTTTGAATAACTCACCGTTTAGTTTAGTTTAGTTTTACTTTAGTCATCTGATACCTTTTGGTCGTAGTCGACTACATATCATAAGTGTTTTAGTCAGAATACCTGGTCACTGGATATTAGTCTGGTCTGTTATGGAACGGTATGAAGGTCTGAATATGAATACAGACACAGATTTAACAGTTGTAATACAAAGCATGCATTTTATTTTATTCTTAATGTCAAAAACATGACCGCAAAAGATAATCTCCTAATTTAAGCGTAATGCCTGCTCTCCCTGAAAAACATACATGCCCACTTCAAGATGAAGAAAAGTATTATTGAAATAGACCCTGAACTTGTCTTATGTGCAACATTCAAACACAAAAATATAAACACTGGAAAAAAAGGTTGTAATGCTACTGCACAAGGTATGTAAAGAGAGAAAATCCCCTGCTGTGAATGTTCACATAGCTAAAGAGAGGTTCAATAACTGCTGGGCTACAATGTCTTAGATTCGAACGTCTTCTGTCCTTGTGGTCACATGTGACCAGATGTCATTTCTTTGTTTTTCGTACCAGACCGAGCTCGGACATTTCTGTTGTTGAGACCTGCCGTTGCACTCGGACCTGGTCACTGAAAAACGTTTGTGTCGTGTGGCGCGAATGAGACTGTGTTACTAAATACAACTAAATATGATGGAAACAATCGAACTGTTGTGAATACGTCATGCAAAATGCAAAGTTGCACTCTGACTGGATGTCTTCCCAACTCGTCCCACAAAAAGAGCAGTTCTGATTGGATCTCTCATTTTGTCATTTTCTCATTTCGTCCAATTTCTTCTATATTTTGCCACATTCATTTCTTGTCCGTGATACAGTTTCGTTGATGAATATTTTGTGCCATGGTCTTAATATTGAAAAAACAGTGATTTAAAGGTGGAACTCAGTCAGTTATCGGACTGAGAAGGACTACAGACTGTGATATGACACATGACATGTAGTGTCTTTATGTTTTCATAAAAACACGTCATAACTTTACTTATAACTATTATTACATAGCATTCTAACCGGTACCCTCCCAGCTTTAAAATAAATGAAGTACAATGAGATTTTACTGTTTTAAAACGCGTAAATCAAAGGCCTATCTATACGCTGCTACGTAATTCATTCATTTCAGCTATGACACAGTACCCTCAAGTCTCTCTACACCTAAACTTTACTCAGTTTTAGTCATTTATTCTGTTTTTTTAATTCTTGGGTGTGATTTCTTGGAGCTCTTCTTGAATTACCAGTAAATAAATTACATTCAGTGGCCATCTCAGGGTGATGCAACTAAACGGAGCAATTGTTCGTTAATTTCTTGTCGCCACTTTCATTAAACATCATCGACAAGCTTGAAGCGCAGGTGTCACTTTTGTGCCTTGTGGATATTATTTTCATTTCCACTCACAACAATTTGCACGATTTATAGGACAACAGTTCATTAAGGGAAACCAGAACGGAACAAAGCTGCTGTTAGCGTCTGTATGGGTTGCAATGTTTGTTTTACTTGTCTTAATGAGAAGATAAAACAAATTGAAGTAGAGGGACTGTTCATGGGCCCCCCCGCTGCAACATCAGCACGGCTGCCAGTTTGATGGTTGTGTCTTCATCACAGATTCATGTTCACACCAAGTTTTAATTGTAAGTGGATATGAGCTATTCCTGGGAGGTGAATTGAATATTATTATATTTTTTTCAAACCTAATTCACATAAATGAGGCGGACAAACTAAATTAAAAAGTAAAAGACCAACGTTCAGACAATTATAATTTATCTATCTCTACATGTCTATAATCACAGCAGCATTATTCTTATTATGTTCACTTCATTTGGAGCACTTTTCCATGACATGATTCCAGCACGACTCGACTCGGTTCCACATTGCTTTTTGTGTGGTTTTCTCATTTAACATGACTGGTGTGTGCATTAATGAAGTCCAAATGTTTTTGTGTTTTTTAGCTGTTTATTAATCAAAGGGTCGGACGGAGAGACCACGGTGCGGAGTGGAGCTCTGTTGTCGGCGCTCGTGTCCTGCTCCGTCTCTTTTCTCTCGCTGTCTGTGACAAAAATCCCCAAACAGTAGCAACTTCACTTTCTCTTCCATGTTCTACATTGTTTATGTGTTTGTGTCACGGTAAAAGATCATCGTCACAGCAGTGTCGCGCAGCCGGCGCGTTGACGTCAGCACCCACATCGAAGTGGTACTGAATTGTAATGGAAAAGCACTGGAACCAAACCAAAGTCGAAAAGGGGCCTTACGGCACATATATATGTATATACATCCATACATACATAGATATAAGATAGATAAATAGATAGATTAACTCCACAATTCATTCACAACGACAGTAATGGAGCAGCAAGGATGAGACAGATGATGTAATCTCATTTAAATGGGGGAAAGACTGGAGGAAAACTATAATGCATAATTTAACATCTGTTTAATTCATTTGCAAAAAGTAAAAACGACTGAACTGAAAGATAAAAGTGGAACTCCGATAATGTGAGAAGACGGTATGGTTGAAGAACGCTGTTGGGTTTTTGGCGAGAAGGTTTGCGTGAGGGCGAGGAGAAAATCTCTTTATTAATCACTGTGAAAGCGTTGATTCATCTGTTGTGGAGGCAGTTTGGAAGATGGACTCTATTTATTGCTCAGGCTGTTTGAGGGCCTTACGGAGGCAGCCATCAATCTCTGGGATATCTTGAAAAGAAGGAGAGCAGACATCGGTTTCAATCACCTCCGAGAGACAGGTTGTATGGTGAGCGGCTGCTCAGTCGTTTTTTTTTTCTTCCCCTCCTCGCTCCCTCAAGGTGACGTTTTCCCTCCCAGGAGAACAATGTTATTACAGTGTTTTATAATAATAATAACATTTCCTAAATATACACACTGCACCTTGCCCTCTTGCTCCCTTGCTGTCTGCCACCCTGTGTTCTTAATTAGCATGTTCAATTAACCCACGTTAATTGCCGACTATGAAAAGGTGGACGAACCTGGCAAGTTGGCGCCACAGGGAGCCATTTTGTAAATGAGTGGTGGGCGATGGAACGGTAACCTTGCAAAAACTCATTTCTGGAGCTTGTGTAGAAGGCAGGTCAAAGCCGAAAGTGAATGTTTTCTTTGCAGTTAAGCAACAATCACACTTGGCTCGTGTTTCCTCTCTCTAATTCTTTTCATCTAGCTCAGTGGGGCCTATTACCTCCGCGGGGGTCTAATGGTAGCACTTTACCATCCATTGCTCTTCCTTTCTTAATAACATCTTGATTCAGGTTTTGGTGTGTGTGTGTGTGTGTGTGTGTGTGTATGTGTCGGGGGTTGGGGGGTTTATTGCTCAGCAAAACATAGAGGCCTAATAACTTTGGCATTAATCAATGTTTATATTTTGTTATACGGCACACCCCATTACCTTTCCAAAATGGAGACAAATCATCGTCAAAACAATATTAAATTCAAGTCATCACTCTAAAATCTGAAGACACAGCGCATCTCATTGGGGGAGCTCAGTAGGCCCGTTCTTTCACACAACATTGCTGGCTAATGATTGCAGTCAGCAGTTTAGTGCAAACCAGGGGAACATGGCACCCCCCCACACCCCCACCCCCTCTGTGCAGATAGACCCGAATCAATCGAAGCTAGACGCCGCTAGCGGTGCAGAGAGCACACAGGGGCCAGGGTGGTATTTTGCAGGGCCAGCAGAGGTCAACAGCAGCGGCTGATTTCTCCAAACCTTTGCATTTTGTGGAGCTCTCCTGCAAACTCAAGCACAGGGATTTTTTCGTCTCCCGTCAAAACTCTCATTACCACGCCATTACTGCGCTCGCCTCGAGGGCCGCCGGGCTGACATCACCTGACAGCATGAGAGTGTGTTTGCACGTGTCCATCAAACCAAACTGAAAGTGGAACGTAAGCGTTTTGGCCTGAGCTCGTTCATCCGATATGAACCTCAGATTCCTTTCAGATAGTTACTGCCACGGTAAAGTAACTGCCTCACGCTGGCCTGTTAAGTTTAGCAATATACTTCTACTACTATGACTACAACTAATAGTAATAATAATCATAATCATAATAATAATAAAATAACACAGAAAACTAAAGGAAACTGGACAATAGGGAAGGTTTTGTAAAAAAGGTTGTTCTATCTTGATAGCTTTAAAATGCACTAAAGACAATCGGTGGGATTTATTATTTATCTGCAAAGATTAATTATTACTGTGAGTTTTTAAATGTGAGTAAATGTATTTACCAGATCAAGTAAAATGGGGATGTTATTCAGGACCACATTTCACATTACTGCTTAGAGTAGTTTTCACGATTGACTCGTTCATCTCTTTGTATAAAGTCCGCAACTGAACAGTTTTGGTGGAAGTTTCAGCGTTCTGAACGGCCCCGTTCCAACTCCTGTCGATAAAGGCAGCTGAAGGGATTGGGATTGGATGGTTGCAGACAGTGTCTAATGTTCTGACCAATCAGCTGTGAGTGGGTGTGACCTTTCCAGCCACAGCAAACATGGCTACGTTGTGGATAGAGGATAAAGAGGACGCACTGGATGAATATTTCTAAAGTATCTTTACAGCTTGGTGCCTCACTGTGAACTGTACTTGGTGTCGCAGGAGCGTTCTGTTGCAAACGGGTGCGCGTATTTGCACGTTTCAAGGGACTGCGCCTGGGATCTTTGGTTAACACTGGACTTTTGGAGGGTCCAAAATCGAGATTGTTGCATGTTAGTGGATAATCACATGACGGGGTCAATTCAACCAGTTCTTACTCTGAGGAACGTCAGGTCCCGACTGTGGTCGATGCTTGTGATTTCCAGGTTGCCCATTACGACTTCACAGTTCTCGTAGTATTTCCTCAGGGTGCGATACTGCTGCTCCAGGTCGGACAGGGTGCTCAGCTTGTTCTCTGTGCCAGTGCATACTAGAGAAAAACAAAAACAACAAACACAATGTAAGTTTCATTAGAGGATTGGACTTAGAAGAATAAGATGGAAGACAAGTAGAACAGTTGTGTTTTAAATCTTAATACTGATGAGGAAAACTACTTTTTATCAATTGTCCTCATTTCAAGGTTGCTGATAAACTGAAGTCAAGCATGAAACTTTATAGATGTTTGGTTTGATTTTTGTCAGTTTATATGAAATTTTCCATTTTCCTCTTTTCAAAACTAACAAACTCGTGATTTTCACTAAGCTTTCTGGAACAGGTCCAAACTGCACTATATAACTTATATAAGTTAATATAACTTATTTAAAACTGGCTCTGAATTGTGTCTGAACCATCATGACAACATGCTGAGCTGAGCATGCTTTCTATGGCTTAAATATCTGTGCCAACGTGTTGCAGAAGTCTCTCATCCCATGTAAAGACAAACATGTTGCTGTTGTGATGTTTCAATCTTCCATTTTAACTCTGACAACAAACAACAGACCAGACTGAATATGTGTGACAATATGTCACGATATGTGACATGTATCTCCTCTCTGCATCAAAACATGAAGTCCTAGTGAATGCTTGACACATATAATATATAATTAAGCGTGTGCTATAGGTCAATAAAAGCAAGACATTTAAAAAAAGGGCCCCAGCTCAGAGCCCTCCACTGGCTAGCAGTGGCCGTGAACACAACCAAACCTTCGACAGAAACCAGAAATAAAGCTCTTGTGAAAGCTCACCCACCTCTCACACTCGGACGCTTCTCCCCGATTATGACACTGGACTTTTCAAGAGGAAACCCCATTGTGAAGGTGCAGCAGTCAGTTTAGCCCTTACATTTCTCCTGTGAGGACATACCAATCAACAGTGTGCTGACTCGCCAGTCTTTTTCTGATCCACTGATGACAGCCGATTAGTCGCTGGTGGTCATCCCTTTGAGGCTTTAGGATGATGCTTTATTGCCGTAGTGTCATTTTCCCCCACCTGCATCCCCTTGACTCAGAGGAGCCATCGGTGCTGCAGAGTCGTGGCCCCACTGTCATTCATGAGCTTCCTCTCACAGACTCACTCCTTTCTACAAGACGATCCTCTGCATATAAATACAAATTCCCTTTCCACTCTTAACGTCACTATACCATCGTTTTCATACCTCATATACCCCCCTCAATCTAACGTGCCATTTTCCACTTCATCCTTTTGTAAACAAGGCAATTTACCCTTTTCCCCTACAGAGACACAATGTGCCAGTCTTCATTTCCAAATCTACTTCCCATCATTCCTCCACAGGAAAAAAGAAGACAAGCCATGCCCTTTTAAGGTATCGTGCGATAAAGACAAATGGGATCGTGCTCAAACCAGTCTATATCCAAGCAGATAAGTGAAACTAATTCCAATGTGACCTGAACAGCCCCCCTACACGTCGGTAGTGATTAGCTAGGTTGCACATAGCATAATGTGCTGCTCAAGAATGATATACGGTGGACCTGGGTGTTTTCAATAACAGTTGTGGAAAGCGAAGTGGGGTAGGAGGTCATAAAGTGAGGATAGGTCTAATAAACTGTTATTGCACCCTTGGGCCAGGGTACGGAGATCAGTGAATGAGGGCAATGTGGTATGTGTTGTCTGGTGTGAAAAAAATACAAAAAAAATAAAAACACTTTTTGTCACTTCTCAAACCTGAAAATGAGGTGTCCTTTCAAATGTATGTAGCCCCATGGAATCCCATGGTTTGTACATGAGCCCACAATGGCGCCGACTGCCAAGTCATTTACAACAAAATCTGTCTGGGATTTGAGGAGCACATTTTGAGGAAGAGTGAACTTTAGCAGGTTTTCTTTGCAAGAATCCTCCCAGTGATACGTGTGTGTAAGATGTAAGTAACACACACACACACACACACACACATCCATCTGAGCCACAGTAAAGACGCCGTTGTTTGTATTAGTGCGACCTGTCCGTCCAGGTGGACGTGGTAAGAGGCCGAGTGAGCGTGGACTGTTTAACATACTGCCTATGATGCAAGAACAGGCCGCAAAGCAACGCGCATGCATATTCATATCAGCTGCACCATGAAAATAATCCATCTCATCGCTTTGATTGATTTCACTGTCCAACTCCGGCATAGAGCAGAGAATGCAAATGAAGCTTCAATATGTCTGTTCCACGTGTTATCTATATAGTACATGTGCCGATGTGGAAACTGATTGAGTTTGTTTGCAGGGAATTTCACCTCACAAGTGACAGATAAAGGAAATGAAGCATCATTATTCAGGAACCCACCCCCTATATGTAACTAATGACAAGATTACAAACTGATGGATTCATATAGAAATATATCGTTTACATATCTGGATCAATTCAAATGGTCGAGAGAGGAATTTAAAGACGTATTTTTCCCTGCAGTGTATTGACAGACACACTGCCGCCTTCACATCATCATTGTATTTCATCTTGTTTATCTGCTCATTAGATTGTAAATGACAACACAAATATCGGAATATGCTGATTAATGCTGCATATTAATCAGCTCCACAACATTTGGCGACACAGCTGCAATGGTGAAACGCCAAGACACAGTGTTTTCCATTAAAAAGAAAATGACTTCAAATATGTTTGAAGTCATTGGTATGTCCTCTCACCATTTGTTTATCAGGTCTGGTTTCATGAACACTTCCATCAGGGTTGTGTACGTGCTTGCACCTCTGCGGCTGCTGCTCTATACCCCATTCATTTCATAGGTGCTGCACACGGGTTCATCAATAGAACCTTGTGCAGTTATTGAACCTCTATAAAGCCGGTGAGACTCCGAGGTTTATAGGCTCCTGCCTCGGATGCCAGCAAAAAGGTCATCCCAATAGCCCGTAACTGACTGAATTAAATCAAGTTACAAATGTCATTTTTACACACTCAATAGTTGAACGCCACTCATGTGCCTTGAATAAACAGGAGGACTTGGCTTTCCCTCAATGTCGCACGAACCATAAGTCCCATATCTGAGGTCAGAGCCGTTTTTTGTCCCCCAATGTCACCCAGATGAGCTTTGGCGGCTAAGTATGAGTTACAAGCCACGGCTACAAATGATAATCACGACCCATATTATGGTCCATCTGCTGCGCAGCTTAATACACATCAGAAACAATAACTGGATGACAGCTTGTGATGACTGCAAGGTCCAGTGATCTAACCTCTCACTGCCCTCCGAGCTCTGGTCACCTACCAACAATGCTGCTGCTGCTGCTGTCTCCATATGGTCCGTCATAAATTTGCATTCATGACTTTTTTAGTGCACAACCCCCCCCCAAAAAAAAAAAAAAAAAAAAAAATAGCACACCTTGTGGGAGTTTTAACCAGAGGCCAGCCCACAGCGGCAAGAGTTTCTCCTGATTGGTGACATGCATGGTTCCTACCATGCTTTCTTGTTAAAAAGATTCACAACAAATGAATAGATGTTGGTAATGTTTCATTATTTTTAAAAAATCCTTGTAATCTACAGAAGAACAGCCAAACCCCTAACCCCGACTCATGATTGTTGTCTTAATCTGATCACATGACCACAGGCGACACATTTACACATCAAGAATCAATTGATTTTTTTTTTTTAAATAATAATAAAAATAGATGAATTCTGTTCCCAGCTGCTCTTAGACAAGGCCATTTTGAAAACACTGCTAAATTGTTATTCCTCGTACCATGCGCCTACATATTGGGGTAATGAAAGAAAATTAATAAAATCACACTTTCTACGAATATTTACCCTAAGAAGAAGTAAGATTCTGCATTACACAGTAACAACGCCCACGCAAGTGTCACCCCATTGTCACCTCTGTATGTGACAGTTGTCCCAGTCGTGAGTAAACAGTCATGCAGTGTAGTAAACATGGAAAATAACAACAGAAACAAAGGATGGATGGAGGTAGTTTTTTAGATGATTTCTCAAGGAAAATGTGTTGAAAAGAGGCAAATCATAATTCATTCACTGACTGTTAACAATTCAGTGGTGAAGTTATTATCACCAAATGAAAATGCTGTGTTATCCATTTCTCTGAGGAACACACACATTCACACACACACACACACGTCTCCAGAAAGGAAAGAAATCACAGGAGTGTTTGGCACAGCAGAGTGATTGACACGGCCCTCGTTGTCCAAACTCCTCTGGCTGCCTCTGACTGACTGGACGCGTTCAAATGAAAAGCCCTTTCCAGGCTGTGACATGTTGACAGGAACATATCAGTAGCGTTCCATTTGTCTGACAGTATGTTAACAGATCTTAAATTGTTCAATGTTTCTTGATGCAAAGACATATTCATTTAACTTCACAAATATAACTTAACATATGGAATAAATTGTAGTGTGATGGTGTGAACGTTGCCTCTATGTCGAGGCCTTGTGCCAAAGAACTTTGTCAACCAGTCTGTTTTTTTTCTATTTCAAATATTTTGTCTTCTGTAGTTGTTTACATTTGTTCTCATTCTCATCGACTACCAGCTGATTTTGGGTTCTCTGAGGAGACTTTTCAAATATGGAAACCACTGTTTAACCGTCACAATAAGAGCGTCATTAATGTACTTTTTGCTCACATATGTTCCAATAGCAATAAAACTCCTGTTGAGCTGGAAAGAAACAAACATCCAGCTGCTTTCCTGGTGTAAGAAGAGAGGATGAGGAAGAAAAATATCCTTTCCCATTACCATTGACATGAACTTGATCAATGTGTCTGACAGATGTCAGATATGCCTTGTTCTGTTTCCAGTTCATCATCCTCACTCTGTGAAATTGTAGAATGTAAATGGTTGTGACAATGAGACGTGGGTGGAGGTTTTGGCTGCGTTAATGAAAAGAGGAAGTTGGAGTATGTGGAATAATAGAATACGCTTTGCGTGTATGGAAGCATTTTTCTAATTAACTCTGGACAATTGTCCCTGAGCATGATTGCATGACCACCAGCTGTTGATACAACGCAATCATACCAATTATTCTTCAACCACTGGAGGGCAAAATGAAACAGCGACATGCCGGCAATAATATACCAAAGTATTGTCATCATTTTCTCCTGAGGGTTCATTACCAAGGAAGTCAGTGAAGGTGATTGTGTTCCACTGTGACATACAGCAATAAGCTCCACGTGGGTTCAGAGGGTGGTTTACGAGCGCTAGAATCTATTTAACTCCTCTATGGTGGGTCAGGGCGGAGATTTGAAAAATAACTGTGGGTCACGCTGAGCAAGAATAAAACATCTGTATTTGCTCCTTAACCTCCCTGTCGGGATCTGGTGTTGTGACTGACTGCCACCACCTTCCACGACGTGGAAGCCGGCAGTTGAACACACAAAATCACTTGGATCACTTCAGCTTCAGCTTGTAGATGATATCAAATTAAAACAGAATCTATCAAGGCTTTGGAGTTGTCGCTCATAGCTTTGACTGGATCATCTCGGACATAATGGACATAACATTGTGCTCATTTAAGGAAGTTTAGGAACGTCCATGACTCCGGGAAAGCAGTGTGAAGTCAACAAGGTTCGTCAGGGTCAAAACAGTGGTTTACACCAGATGCCAAAAGCCATTTACTGTGTTACCAGTCCTGTTTGAAATCTGGGCTGAACTGGGTGTGTTCGTTTTGCTAGAAAACATTCTCCTTGCTCTGGCAGGTTTAGAGGCTTTCTGCTACAACACGGTGGAGTGACATTTTTGCTCTTTTCTATGCTAATGGAGGAAATAGAACCCCCCCGAGGGGAATCATAATCCAATAATCTGCTAAAGAGAGGTGGCCGATATTTTGAGCAGAGGGTCATATGAGCCGCTAACACCCAACGAGAGTGTGTGTGTGTGCGTGTGTCTACGTGCTTGCGTGTGTGCATTTGTGCATAATAAGGACGAGAAATCCTGCATGAATGCGGAATGGCCTTGGGCTATTCTGTTTCCAGACAGCATGCTGACTTACTCTACCATTTCTTAGCAGGTAATTCATCAGTTATTCACATCACAGCACAAAAACAAGCAAATGACATCGAGAAGCATCGTACACTAAACACACACACACACACACACACACACACACACACAACATTACTGAATGAAAGTGTTATCAGATCACGTTATCAGATAATGGTCCTTTAATTCCATTTTTCCCAAATTTTCCAAGTGTAGCCTTGCAGTTTTTAATACTAATATTCTTATTCGTCTTCTTATTCCGGTCACGGGTCGCGGCTGTGCTGGAGCCGATCCCAGCTGTCAGGTTTCACCCTGGACATGTCACCATCTCATCACCTGTTCAGTTTTCCTTAACGCTGTTTATTGTATCTTTACAAAGACAGACACAGAGTTATATGGATATGATCAAATTATTACCATTAAAACACAGATACAAACAAAGCAGATCCGTGCACATCAGACTATGTTGTGCTGTAAATATACAGTACGACGTTGTCTAAAGGTCCCTTCGGGAGCTCTCAGTATTCATAAACAGTGATGGAGGACATTCACTCCTGGGCATTCTGTGTATGAGAAAGTTATATGCATTTTAAGCTCGTAATTATCCAGGAAAATTCTACTTGGCTCAATGCACTTCTCCGACAAGACCCTGCTTAACATTCATGCAGATGGTCACACTCATAGCTTCAGCATTCGGCCACTGAGCAGCTCTGTTGAGTCGGCTGTGTGTGATGAACATTGCTATAAGGCTCCTCAAGGGTAGTTGTTGAGGGATAGGAGAGTGTTACTCACACACTTTCCTCCTGAGCTTTTTATTCCAGCCAGTATGTGGATAGCAGCCGCCGACCTTCCACAGACAAACCTGCTTCTCTTGCCGCTGGGCTTCTTCCACTTTCTTTTTTCTTTCTTTCTTTATTTTTTTTTAATTTTTGTCTCTATCTCTCTTTCTCCTGTTTTTGTCCGTCTTTATTCTGGCCCAGGTACTGGAGTCCACCATTCTGAAAGTGTCTGAAATCCATTGCAGATCTCCCTCTCACTCATTTTTCCTGTGCTGCGTCTGGGACAACATTCTATCAATTAAGCCACAGGCCCGTCATCATGTTGCCTCATATCCTTCATGCTTCCAGCGCACGCCGGTTTCCAGCCCCCATGTGTGGTCCTTCCCATGAATCTTAATCTCGTACCCAAACAGTTGCCATCAATTATCCTGGCGGCTACTGCTAACTCTTCCCCTGCCTCCCATTTTTCCCCATTAAAAAAGCCCTTTTTCCTCTTTGCGGCGACAGAATTGCCTCGCTCGTTTGCCCAGGAAATGATTTCTCAGCAGGCTTGTGGACCTGCTACCTAACACGGCTGGAGGGTCTGAATGCTTGCACGTGTGTATTTGTGTATTCTGTATGCAATTGCATGTGTAAGTTGATGGTGCACAGGGTTATTATTGGTTTAACTCGCTGTATTTCCTCGTAAAAGAACGTTTGGGAGGGAGAACACCATCAAGAAGGATATAGAACTGAGCGAGATTTTTAGTATCAAGACCCAAATCAAAACAAAAATCAAAACAGAAGCACAATATGAAGGATACTTAGAACTTAGACCTAGATTCATTCAGTGGTGATCTGAGCAGTGATCTGTTATCTGTCATCTGTTATCGCCAGGTTTTTCGGAGTATTCCCCATTAGTTTTACTGCCCATATAGTAAAAGAAGCACCTGTACTGATATATATTTTTATATATGTGTATTTTTATGATTACTATTCTTTTTCTGATAACTACTGCTGCTAATAAGTGTTTTATTGGTTTGTATATACTCCACATCTCCACATGTATTCATTCATGTACGTATCTGAAGAAGAGCCTTTATGCCTCCAAATGCCTTTATGCCGCCATGTGTTGGTCCAGCATCAAACCCCAATGTGCACGTTGTTTTTCACTGTGGATCTGAACATTTTACAACATTTTACATCACTTTACTGTATGGCATTTACCTGCTTGTTGATACAAATGTGATTCTGTGATTATTCACAACCTGCCTCACGTTAGAAGACAACTCTGACACTAATTTGATGTCCTGTGAAAAGCAGCCACGGATAAATAACTGCAACCGCTATTTTCTTAAAAAAAAACAAAGCGTCAAGAACCAGGATCGAAAAACAGCTTTAATACAAGGGGAGGACAGATGGAGGGAGACAGAGACAGACATAGCTCATATAAAAGCATCCGGAACACTGGGCTTCACTCTTTCCCTTCTACTGTATTTGCTTCGAGACAAGGTTGATTTACTTATTTTCTTTCTCTGTCCAGGCACATGGATGCTGTCCAATTTGGAGGTAACCTTTCGACTGTGTCCTCTTATATTATTTTCAGCTATTCACTGGTGAACAGTGACCTATGGCTTCTAGCATACATGCACTACTTGGCACCAGAGAGTGTCCAATGTATTTCTCCTTATGTAGATACATGTGTACATATAGAGTCCCCAAAAAGGCCATGTTCAAAATCATTCATACCCCTGACAATATTCCAACTAAAATGTGCCAAATGTGGTATTTTTTGTCACAATGGAATAAATCCCTGTATTAGCATTGTTGGCCAAATGTTAAAGCAAAAAAAGACATAAGAGTATAAATAGGGGGAAAGTGTTCAGGTCATTCTCAATTTCTGGTCCTCATGGTCAAGAAGAAGGAGCTCAGCAAAGACCTACGTCAGCGTCTTGTTCGTAGCCACAGTGAAGGAAAGGGTTACAAGGCTATTTCCAAGACGGGAAAGTTAAGTCCAGAACATTCTACAAAAGTAAAATGTAAAAATATAAATGTAAAAAGCCAGTTTTCCACTATGATAATTATATGTGTCCATAAATCAGGCTGCAGATATTTGCATAATCCTGCAAACATACTCAGATGAAAACAACCTCCTTTCCATAGATAATAATCATCTTCCATGTCCTGTTCCATGTCTGGTGTCTGGGTATCTCTGGGTATTTCCCCCCTTTCAGATCGTAACATAATTTGTCCTTCCACAGAATGCATGTTACACACAAATGACACGTCTGAAGGTCTCAGGGTGATTGGATAATGTGTTCCATCAACTGGGAGACACCAACAAGCACACAGGTTGGATGTTCACATCAAGATGACAAGGAGACACTGGCAGAGGTGTTTTATTGTCTTCTCCCTTCTTATATCTGCTCTAAACAGACTATTTTTAGGTTTCAAAAGAGGCTTTCATATGACATAACATTTCTCAGTTATGGTGCTGCACTGTTGGTTGGAACCTGCATTACAGATGCATTACAGCAAATACCCGAACCTGCAGGCATCGCTTGAGGGCAAAGTATTTGAGAACACACATCTGAATCGTAAAGCATATACATTTATAGGCTTTTGGACACACACACACACACACATACACACACACACATACACACACACACACACACACACACACACACACACACACATTATATAAATCCAATAGTTTTACATGGCTAGTTTACAAATTTACAAATTCTTAATTAAACACTTAATCACTATGGCAAACAAATAGGGAACGTTACCATTTTAATTGTATTTTTGAAATGAGTTTGCTTTTGACTGTCGTTTCATAAAGGATTCCAAACCTCCTCCAAAACTCTCAAGGTTTAGATTTAAATAAAAAAGAAAGACTCAACACAAATTACCTGATTAGCTGAACATGTGAAACAAAGGTTTAATGGCAATTAGTGGGATGGATTCTAATTATAACAGTATGTTATAATATCGGTATGGACTGATGTTTTTTTGTTTTTTTGTGAGTTACAGGAAACACTAAGCAGGACAAGAAGACGGTAGGTATGACACAACTGGTCACATTCAAACTGTCTGTGGTACGTGAGTTTAGATGTACAGTGCAATGTGCACACACACACACACACACACACACACACACTCTGAGAAAACCTGATTGTGATTCTGCTGTCACTGTCACCTTGGGTTTCCTTTAATTTGAAGCAAGACCACCCATTTCATCACCCCCGGGTCGATTATAATTTGTTTTAAGGCTTAACGGATGAATGTAAATAGCTAAAGATATCAGCAGCAACAGGCCGAAGCTGCACCGTGGATTCCATGCTGCTTGTAATCTCTCTTCTTATTAGAGGAGACAAATACATCTTGTAATATAACGTCAGACTCAGCAATAAATTACCAAGTGAGTGAGCGGCAGTGGTCAAGTGAGATTGTGTGTGTGTGTGTTTTGTCTCATACAATAAGGAGAAAACACTGAGGTGATGAAAAATGTGAATATCCATTGTCCTCTGTAAGTCACATGATGGCAGTGGAGGTCAACCCTGACCCGTCCAGTTTGTCTTTGTGGCACCGAAGGGAACTTTCACACACACTGAGGCCTGATTCAGACAAATTCTTGTGACAAATTCATGACACCAAACTTTCATCAGTGCAGTCACAACCACGACAGAACCAGCAGTAACGGGTGGGAGCAGGTAGGACTTTAACAAACCACTGTGGAGGCGGAGCCTGTGGAACGCATCGTATCATCTATTTCTGTACATCAAATACACAGAACAGACATTTCTCTTCATGATAATAGTTTATTAGAGTTTTTTTTGACCCTGTGTAATTTAAATAAGATATCTTAAAGAGCAGAAGCTTTCAATTTCTCAAACTAATGCAGATATCTGTCTGCTGGTCAATATGAACTTCTATTGTAGATGCTTACATTAGTTTTGTGCGTGACAGTTTTATGTTTTTTTTAAATTTCATTTCATTTCAGTCTCTCTAAAATTAATCTTATTTCAGCTATTTTCATGTTGTGTCGTTGTGGCCTAGTTTAATTAGCTCTGAGATGATGACAGAAACAAGCCAACATGAATAATAAAAAAAAAAGAAAAGAAAACACAGACAAGCAAAGCAGTAAGAATGATGTCCACACAGAGACGATTTTAGATGAATCAGCAAAAGTATGGAGGTTTCACCCACACGGAACCAGCATTTTGGAACAACCATTATTTAAACCGAATCCCTGAATGATCAAATCTCCTTTCTACAATGGTTCATATTCTCATCTTCATCTTCTTCTTCATGTAATTGCTTTACATGGCAGGAGTTTTCCACGCATGCGCCTTGTCCTATGCCAGGGTCACACTGGAAGCTCAGTTCCTCATTAATTGTGCTCTGGTGGGCTGTTGTGTAATTGTTTCTACTACCACACTGGAAGTGCCTGGCCAAAGGAGCTTAGCATTAATTTTCCCCAGCACCAGCTCAGGGATTAGATGTGCTTTCCCCTGGCAAGGCTGTTTGGCAGCCACACTTATCTGCGGCGAATTACAAGGCTTATTGAATATTAGCGTGCAATTATCTTTGATGGTCTAACTTTCCTTCTGGCTGACAAGACCTGATGACTCTCTGTTTGGGCTTTTCTGGGGGCATGGGGTGCATATCAAGGTGTGAGGAAAGCCGAGCAAATAAGAACACCATCAAGGTGAAATGGACTCTCAATAAAGCTGGTGGCCGCGCAAGACATTTGAAAATCCAGATTGATTTTGAAATGCTTCGGCGCCATCCATCATACACAGCTATGGATTTTTGCAGATTGTTTTGCCTCTTGGTTGTCAATATCCTTACATGATATGACAACTATATACGAGGAGGTGTTATAGCCGGTGGTGAGAACTAAGAAGACCTTCAATGCTAAAAAGCATTAAATAATAATAATAATAATAATAATAATAATAATAATAATAATAATAATAATAATAATAATAATAATAATAATAATAATAATGAATAATAATAATAATAATAATAATAATAATAATAGAAAATGCTTGATAACGTTCTGTACATAAGCTTTTTCACTGAACATTGCTTTTTCTTTTTACAACAATCTCTGCCTCCCAGTGTATCATGTATATGACATAGTAGTAGTTCACTTTTCCAGTTGCCAGCACACCATCTGGCTGCACTGATCCCAGGCAGGTATGAGAAGCTGCTAATAGTATTATCATTACTACAGACAGTTTCCATTCCTTTCCTTCATCACTTTAGAGCCCCCCGGCTGTCTCCATTTATGGAAGACTCTCCTCCCATTCCGATCACAAAGAACTGCTTCCTCCATTTCTCTTAGCAAGCAAAGGAGGAGCGATCAATGCTCGCCATCAACAGGCAATAGCCGGTCAATAGCAAGAAAGGGTGATTGAACAAACGTTGTCGCATCGCATTATCTCTGTATGTCTTGCTCACCTGGGACCTTGCGATAACATCTGTATTGACTGTACCTCAGTGATTCAGTCAAATCAAAGCTACTCATATTTCTGGTGCCGTTTTACCTTGACTGTACACAACACAAACGTGAGTGACAGATTAAACTGTCAAGTGTGTTTGTTCAAATGAGTGTAACAGCTCACTGCGTCTTCTTCTAAAATACACACACGGACACACACACAGGTGACCAATGACCTATTTTCTGTAAATGGATTGAATTATTAATTACATTCTGGCTGTCTGACGTGAGGAGAAAGACCTTTCACTGGAAATACTATGACAGCATCCTAACACGGTCTGTGTCTGGTTAGCTTTAGTCATAAATAATTGGGTGGAGGAAAGCTTCAGGTTTAGGGCAGCGAGGTTGTGTTAAGGTGCAACTGTGATTCTAAAAGACAGCTACTTAAACATCCTCTCACCACCAACTTATACTATTATAAGTAATTTATACTACTTACTAACATTTTCAGTTTAAATTCACCAGTTCAGTTTGACAAATTAGTTTCTATTTAGTTTATGTCACCACTGAACGTGACAAAACAGATAATGTAATTAATCATTTCACACAGAAAAATCCAGTAATGTATCCAGTATGTAATTAGGGAACAAAGAAGAAAATTAATAAAATACTGCTTTCTTATTACACACAATTTACTCAAATTTTGTTTTCAAGGTCTAGTTGTGGAAAAGGCCCCCTCTGGTGGCGACTCTTTTCACCGGTAGTTCCCGCGACTACGTCACAGGAGACCGTCATGCTCCACTGACTTCCAAGGTGTCGGCGCACGCTCTTAGTTGCTCACCTGCTGCAGATATGCGAAGAACTCCTCGACGTTCCTGAGCTTTACGGACTTTCTAGTTATAGTTCACATTCCACTGCCATGTGGTGCAAACCATTTTGGATCTTTTTGTTTTTGATAAGGAATCGGTTGTTGGTTTCCCACTGACTGTTTTGCAGCTAATGCTAACATTCAAAGGTATTTGTTAACTTGACATGTGTTCCAACAAATTGTTGGATATTGGGGCCTCGACATTTTTAGTAAAAATGTTATTTTGAGATCTGTCAATACCAAAGGTAAGGTCTAGTTAGGTGTTTTGGCACGATCATGTCAGGTGACGGGGATTACAACGCTATGATCTTTAACCTTGGTTCTTCGGAGTTAAAACAGATAATGAACTAGTATTGCAGCTAACATGGGAGTCTTCATCTGCATTAGTGACGGGAAATAAAGTTGTCTTGGAGTTGGTCGTTCTATATATTTATGTCATCTATTAGCTAATTTGCTTGAACATCTTCAATGTAGGCTATTTTCATTATTTGCATTTTCCTCCCACCCACCCAGTAACTTTCTTGGGAGGACAATCAAGAATAAATGAGTAGAATTGGCCTGGCAAAGTGTGCAAGACAAACACGGACATGCACTGATGCAAGGCAAAGAGCTTGTTGAGCAATAACCGCTCTGCAGCACGTACAAGTGATGCCTCCTGACACATAATTTGATTTTAATGAACAACAAGTCACAAAGAATGAAGCTCAAAAACGAGTGTTTCCATCAGCATCCATCTGCAGAGTTGGACTAATAATGAAGTGCTTGGCACAGAGCACCTGAGCAGGGAGAGGACACGTACAGTTACAGGCACGCAGCCTTCCCTCCAACCTGCGAAACAAACCCAGTCATTCTCATTCACCTGGTGCGTTAAGGTAACATTAGACCTCTGAAAACCTCTGTTGTAACAACAGATCAAAGTTCAAGTAAAACTGTAGTGTCCACGTTGTAGGTGTCTGTTGCATGGGTGTGATTCACTGTGTGCCAAAGAAAATTTGATTTCTTACTGATGTGATCCTGCTTTCATACAACAGTATGAGCAGTAATGAACAGCATATCCTGAATTTCCTGCCTTTTTTTTTGTTTTTGTTTTTGCTATACAGTACCAATACAGAAGATCTGCAGCTTTGTGACTGTTGCTAAGCAACACAAACATTCCTTGATGCTGGCCTGCTGCTTTGTTACCTGTTTACTTTCTGGTCGATGAGCTCTGAGAGCAGTTCTACAGCCATGAATAGGCCCGAGTGTATTATTTGTTCTCATTTAATAATTCTTAGTCATAGCTCCTGTTAGTTTGTCTAATATTGATATAAGTTCATGCTTACTCAGGTGTCACAATACACATGTCTGTGCAGCAGCAAGATCAGCAAACCAGTTGCTATAGGCAGTATTTTCTGCAGGTTCCATAGGGGAGGCTTATTTCAGCGCCAGGGACGAGTGGGATTTTCAGAATCAACCATGTTTCCCTTTGTAAGCAGAAGCAGGAAATGGGCAGAACCTGATTCGAGGAGACTTGCAGCATTTATTTGTCTGCGCATTATCGACTTGAACTCCACTTCCAATGGCACAAGCTGCTCCTACATTCTTATTAATGCTCATCTGATAGCTGCACTCTACAATAACACAAGATTAGGACTTCATATTATGAGCACCGCCAGAAGAAGCTGAAGACGACGCATGAATGGATGGATGTTTGAACCGATAGTCTTGTCAACGGAGAAAATGAGCAGACGGAAATATCTAGAGGGGAGGATTGTGCAGACAAGAACGACGTTACGTGAATTTGGTCCCTTAATGGTAACAAAGAATGCACTTGCCCTTGACAAGTATGACAAGAAAAAAAAAGAAAAAGAAAAAAGCTAACAGTGTCCAGAGAGTGAGAACAAAGTTTTAATTTCCACAGTATTTATTACAAACCAAAACTGACGGATTGTGGCCGTCTGTGGCTGAGCTCATTTTAACTACTGTTAGGGGTTTTATCATTGTAGCAAAAGGGACCAGATGGGCAGAATCCTCCTCAGGCTGAAAAGACTGATTAAAAGAGATTGATGAGGAAAAAAGGGGGGAGAGAAGAACCTAGTGGAAGTGAGGGAGCCAAACTATTCAGACAAAGTAAGCTCAGCCAAGCAGTTCCAGCCCAAGTGCTTATTTGCATGTACTGTAACTGATCCAGCTCAAGCAGGACTGTGTCTGTGTGTGAGGGAATGTGTGGACGCATGATCAGCTGTCACTCTTGGCGTATATGAGTCAGCATATGCATTCTGGCGCATATACTCCTGTCTTGTCAAAACACAGCATCCCCCTGTCACACAGTAGCTCTCTGTCGTCCTCACACTCACAGACGTGTACCTCTTTTGCATCGCTCATCCACCAGCTCGCAGTCCCTCTGAAAAGATACACTCCAAGTACACAAGTACACAACAAACCAAGATGCTCTGTCACTGTAGGTGTCAACCCGATGTGACAACTTCTCTGAACGCCGGCTGAATTCCATCCGTTTGGTTCAGACACCAGCCTTCAGATCTATGATAGAGCAGGGCTCTCATACCATGATGCACTTTGTGACCTCACCCAAAAAAAAAAAAAAAAACACATGGAAACATGAACTCAGTTTAAATAACAAAACAGTGGCAATTTCAAACTATAGAATGGAATGGAAACATATTTTTTATTTCTTCCTGTTACTATGATCGGTGTTATTTACGGAAGCATATGAAAAGAAATCTGCTTATTTAGTATTTTCTTGTTTTTTGTGGTATTTTTTTGTTTTTCATGGTCATTTATCTTTCTGTTTTCCTGGTAATTGTTTTTTGTGGTCCTTTTTTTCTGTTTCTAAAATTCAGAAAAAAATACCCAATAAATCTCAACATTTGTTTTCTTTGTCAAGTGAATACAATATACTTCAGTAATTATTGATCTATAGTGTGCATCGGAAAAAAAATCACCAGGTTAAATTGCCAACACGTTATTCTATATTATATTTGTCAGCATTCACTAGAACTCCCCTATGTTGTGTTGTGTTTTAGCTGAATCTGCATATATTCATATATTATCATATCATATCATATTATCATATATTCGTCGCGTCTGCTGGGAGTTTGCGTTCTGTGCATTATTTTGAAATTTGACCAGATTCTCTTTGCCGTGTGGAACAACACGGGCTGTGCGATCTGCTGTGTGCAAATTGGCGCGACAGCACACGGGACCGAGCTGGAAAGCGCTCCGGAGCTGGTCAACGGACCAGAGATAAACTGCTGATTCCAACAAACTGCTCATCGACTAGGATGTGTGCTTGTGCAACTTTAATAAATGAATGTTAATACTGCAACAAGTATTTGACATATTGCTGTACTTCATGTCATTTCATATAGAGGAAGCAGATCTCTCTGCCAGCACTTAGGGGGACCATTATTTCATTTAGTTAGACGGAAATATGTTCCCTATTGCTGATCTCCAATGATGGAATTCATATTTTCAAATAGGTTTGCTATGAATATTTTTGTGAATGCCCCCTCCAGAAGGTGATGGCCCACGCGCAGCGTGTGATGTGCGTGTGGCTGCTAGACACCCTTTTATTTACAGGAAGAGCTGTGAAGTGCCAAATTGGCACAGACTATGCCACTGTGACCATTTAGTCCAATTTCCTAGAAATGTTAACTACCTGTAAATGGAGGAAATGAAAGTCTACTCTGCCATTAAGTAGAAAGCCGCAGAGGAAGGCTGTTTTAATTATAACACATTTAGAATAATCTTGCTGTCACAAGTCTAATAACGCAAAACATCACAAATCAAGCACCCTTCAAGTCATTGATATGTACTGTATATTTATGAAATTAATATTCTAGTATATATGACCTTGTTGACATTGACAGCCCCGAATCCAGTTTTTGTCAAAACCAGACCTGTTTCTTTGTGTCTGAACAGCAAAAATCCCATGAAATCTTATTTCCGTAACTCTGAATCAAACCACATGTGGCGCTGGTTTGAGATGTGATTTAAACCTGACACACACACCTGCACTGTGTCACCACACAGCCACTGATAACGATGTCATTACCACAGCAACCTATGCAGATGGGTCAGTACAGAGCTGCTGTTTGGACACAACAAATCTGATCTAATCACTTGAAAATAATTTGCCTGCAATGTGAACAAAGTCAAATTGATGCTACATCCTTTTTTTCCCCCATTGAACCCCACCGTTTTGTGCTTTTACCATGGGCAAGTAGCTTGTTAGTAGATAAATACAATTAATAAAGGTACTATGTTGAAAGTACTGATGTAATAGTGTGAAATCCGATCTGTGAGCGTTTTATTCTGAAAAGTAAATGGATGTTTTATTCTGTTTCCTGTGTTGATTTTCCAGCCCCACTCCATGGATTCTGTGCGAAACTGCTGCGTCTCTGCTCCGGCATCCGTCAAAAATAGCTCTGTGTATCTTCGGCGCAGCGCTCCGGACTGCCAGAGCTGGGACGGAGCAGAGACGCAACGCAGCACAGTCAGTGGGAGTTGACACATTGACTAGAGTGGAAAGGGATCAGGTCTGGTGCCATGCCAGATCGGAGATGGACTGCAGACACATTTCGTGTAAAGTGGGGGTTACGTTTTATTAGACCTGTAATAAAGTTACAGGCTTATGTGCATGAATCCATTTTACACCATAGTGTGGGTGAATACTCTTTTCTGATTGGCTGTCAGCTTTATGACAAAACCATTTAATGCACACGTAGTTTGGCTCACTGGTGAAAACATGCAGAGTGTACATGGTTGACTTTTCTGTTACACTGGCAACGGTAAACAGCACTCGAGCTCAGCTGTCAGCGGTAAGAACAACTGGACATTTCACGATGAAAACTAAATGGATGATTTTAGCACTTCCGTCGACTTGTTTGGAGAGGACAATAATTTTGACGAGTGGGATTAGCCCTTACATGTATCACACGGACAAGAAGGTCGACAAGCATCCGACAGCTGAGGAAAAATGAATCGTAACAACGTCTAAATTCAGGTATCATCTGCATAAAGGTGTAACAAAGACAGAGAGGCCCACAGCTCTCCTCCAACAACACACCAGCGGACCTTGATGCTGAACTTCCATCAAGCAGTATCCAAAGCATCAGTGCTGTCAGTGGAGACCCATGGATGAATCAGTGAGATGCCAGCAACATCTAATGACACTGGGAAATACTCAGCTCCAAATGATTCAACGCTATCTCCACCCTGACACAGTGGGTCATTGGCAGGAAAAAATAGTATTTCTCTGATAGTACTGCGTGAACTCTGAATGTATTCCAAGTGCAATTCTAGTTTGTCATCACTTTATATGATATACTAACATGTTACAGAGACAACAGTCTGAAGTGGAGGTCCTAGGAGGGAGAGAGATGAGACCAACTTTGCTGAAGACAGGATGATGACGTAGAGTGCTTCAGATGTGAGGAGACTCTGCTGTGTAGTTTCCCATGCATGATGAAGAGTGCAAAGCTTCCCAAACAGAAGTGGTGCTGTGGAGCTATGGGTGTGGTGTTTGATTATGTGGCCATTCAGAGCAAAGCTGTCATGTTGCTTTCCCATTTAGATCGCATCTCCTCGGGGGGAAACACTTGTTCCCGCGTCTGCTGCATACAGTCACGGCATGGCAACCTCGATCTCATCAAAGAGATGGGCAAAGAGGGAAGCGAGAGACAAATGGGGGGTTGTAGCAGTGCATGGCCGCATTTGAAATATGTTCATGTTCTTCTTTTTCGTGTCCTTGTGTGTGCTGATGCATACATTTGTGTGTGTCCACCTACAATATGCCTGTGAGTGTGCGGACACTGAAAATTTAATGAAACAAACTGGTAGAGCTTAATTGAAATACATCATGTTTCTCTCCTTTCAGCAATGCTTTTGATGAATCCAGCATTGTCAGTGTTTCAAAGTTGAGGAACAAAGAAACAAAAAGTATCGACCTTTCTGCCCGGATGCCGTCTCAATTGATCATCAAGGAATTAAGTGAATTAGGGGCTGGCAAGGGCATTTAGAGCGGGTGAGGGATGGATATGTGAAAGGGCCTGTAATGAAGTCAATGGTGCGAGAGTAATGCCCCATCACCCGACACCGACAGCACCCCGCCACAGACTCTTCTCCACTCTTTCCAGCCTGCTGCAATACCTCTGGGCATCAGGGCAGAAGATATTAAAAAACTGTGGCACATCCTTTTCAAGGACGATTAGACATTTCTCCCCTTTGGTCCCTTTACAGATTGCCACATCCTCTGCCGATATAGCTCAGGAGCAATATTTTGCAAGTTAATACTCATATCAACTCGTGTTTAGCTGATAAGCCTGGCATTGTTGTTCTGTTCCCACCACAGACAGGACGGCTGGCGTCCACAGGAGTTAGCTTTGGGTCCGACTGAAGCCTGTTTGATGGCAGCGGCCTCTGACAGACACTGGTGACTCTCAGTGAAGACCTTCTCACTTGACTGTAGTTCGTGCGTATTTGGGTTTTTTGCATCATGAACTGTTGCCTCTGCCCCATCTTTGCTCACGTCAACGTTGCTTACGCTAACAGCTCGTTCTGGATCGCTGTGGATCCTCACCAACTGGAGAGAAGTCTTTCACTTCAAACAATGCCTCCTGACTAGCTAAGTCTTAATTCATAGCATGCTGCGTCTCATCAGAGGCAACTGGACTTGTGTGGTTGCTTGAAGACATTCCACCTTTCATCCAAGTGGAGCTATGGTGATTTCACTCCAGTGAAGTGGTAAACTGCTCCAAAGGCTTAATGTTAACGGTCCTCAAAGGAGGGTTCCATGTTCTTAAGCTGCAGATGTACTGCTGAGTCATGACTTAAGGAACTGACAGGACCCCTCACACAGAACAAACAATCAACATTAACAACAAGTCTCAAGAGTCTGACTCACGCCTCTTAGCTTTATTTGTGTCGCCTTAAACTGTATTGTTATGTCCTTTAAACTGTTTATGTACCTTGTATCTTGTGTTTTAGTATTCCGTGAGCCACGTCAAAGACAAATGTCCTGTGCTCTGCAAAGGACAATAAAGGTTTTTCATTTCTGTTTCTGATCGTTCCAGAGAACAGTTTAAAAAAAAAAAAGGAAAGAAAAGAAACTCAAGTTTCTACGCCACAAACAGTCTTCAACACGCTGAGCCCCCAAAGCAGATAATGACACCTTTGCACACACGTGACCCTAACAACACCCGTGTAGGCCGTATTGCGTCAGTGACCCCCATGTCATGTCAGGTGACCTCAGTAACAATACAGTAACATAACCAAGATGCCCACTGGTCACTTGCTGGGACTTGACTGAGAACCTCACAAACACCCACCACGAGTGAGTCTGACCTGAGAGGAGCCTCTCAGATGAGAGGTGAAATCCATAGACCCTGATGTGGGAGGCAGGTATAAATACTATGATCACTAAATGACATTCACCACTTAAACATCGATATACTGTAGTTTCTGTCTGACATTTGCACTTATGGACCAGTATTTTTTTTTTCTTGGAGAGTCATTCTGCAGTCAGTGAGAAGCAGGTTTTTGGAACAGGATTAACACAACATTGGATGTTCATGACGCTGCTGTGCCCTTGTCCTGAATTGATAATTTAATGTTCGCCGACTAGATATTTTTCTGTTCTTCCAGCTGTGCTGAAGGTGTGAGCATTCAGACAAAACCCAACTTGATTTGTTTGTATTGTAGCAGCTATATTGTAGCAGAAAAAAAGAAAAAAAAAATCCCAGGAGGCCTTGTTATCTGTGAGATCTGTGAAAATGGATGAGACAAAAACACACAGTCAAACTTCTTGTTTTACTTTCCACTGTGGTAGAATACTACCACACCATGACATTTTGATATCTGTTGCCATGAAAGTGACAGATTACCTCAGGCTAACTTTGCAAAACTGTCCATCATGACCCATGACATAGTCAGCAAAGGGCACTTGTGGCCGACAAGTGAAGCCGACAAATCCGAACATACTTCCAGACAGCAGAGAGCGACTGCCTCGTTCAATTAATCGTGTCTGTGCCGGGACTGTTTGGTTAAATGAAAGTTACTTATTGATGTTGAAGGAATATGCCACAAAAATATGATCTGAGTAAATATTTGAGGGCTGGAGGCAAATTCAAGTCTTCATTGTTTCTGGCTGTAATAAATAAACCTGTGAGGAATGAATCCCCTCTGACCACATCAACTGTTCTCACCAGGCCTGAAATGCATCTTTGTTGACCCAACCTGAACGCCCACAGGGTGTTTTCACAAAAACAAACCACACATGAGCTCCAAATCCACTTGATATTTCTGTTTTTGATTTGTTATTTCACAAAAATCGAACCCATGTTAAAACTCTGGTTGGATTCACCAGACTTGATCACTCTTCACACTTTAATCGCCCAAAAAGGGAGATGAGAGGAGTTTTGTCCTTGTACTTGGTCGGATATCAAAGCGTCACTGTCATCTTTAAAAGGTTTATCTACTTATCACTAGAAAGGCTGCTTTTTGGGCTTTTTTAACTACAGATATTAACCCTCTGGCAGCAGAAGAAACAACATGGCACGCAGCGAGAGGTTCAACTGCTGGGAGCTGTTCCCATTCAACAACAAAAGAAGGCTTCATCTATGTGTTTGACTACTACTCTCTCAACTAATTTAGAAAGCATTTACAGAAATCAAAAAAAGTCCCAAGAGGTTAAAAACTCAGGGACTCTCAGGTGGTAATGAATGAAGCAGCCTCCCCCTGCGGTGTCTCCGTTCCTTTCCCTCCGACTCTGCGTCTTCCCAACTCTTCATCTAATTAGATATGTCTGTAACCTCACTGTTCCTGCCCTGCTTTCACTTTTCTTTGTCTAGCAGCACGATTGATCCCGTGTACCACAGCTCACTTTGCAAATGGGATTTCAACCCACCATGGGGATTTTTTTTTCTTTGATACAACAGAAACTAACACATGGTAGGAAGCAGGCCCACTCTGAGAGGTATGCACAGGCTTGTTTAGAGTTTTTATATATATAAATTCATGCCATGCCATGCTTCCATTACGGCTGTCCTCTTTTGGAGAACTTGTGTAACAGCCGGGATTAAAGGGCAAATCTGTCAATGAATCCCAGTTTGGTTCTTCTCTTCTACTGCCTCTGAAGACCCTCTCCTTCATCTCTATGACTGATGTATTTTTAAGCACAGTCTACAGCCAACATGAAAATGAGTGCTAGTCTGCTCACAGTGTTCAAACAGTGAGGTTCATGTGTTTTGTTATGCGAGCCTGTAGAAAACTCTCCCTCTCTCAGATCAAAACCGTGGCCTGCATACCACTGCATCTCTGGGCTGTGGACATTGAAGGGGATGAAGACATTTCATTTCTGATTTGTAAAGTCTTTAGATCAATAATTGACTAAATCTATCATTTTCCTTTCCACTCTGCAGTGGGTGAACATTGCTATTAGAAGCACATTTTGATGCACGCTGTCTAACGCAACCTGGGGACTTAGTAACCTAAGCAATAACTTGATTTAAATTTGCTTTCACATACTTTAGCCTACTTATAGTGGTGGGAAAAGCAGTTTTCAGTTACTTTCAATTTACTGAATCATGAAAAAGATTTGTTCACCAAATTATTCACCACATCGCTGAGCTGAGCTCCAGGTGTGCCGGCCGAGTCACTGAACTGAAGCACTGCTGAATGGTTCATGACTTGATCATGGTCCCACTTTTTCTGCCAGAATCTGTCCATATGTTGGATATTTCCTTCTTTAATGTAATAAACCGATTTTTTTTTGGTTGTTGTTGTTGTTGTTGGTTTTTCCTTTTTAACCGATATACAGTCTGGCATTCTTCTTGGACTGACTGTTCAATGTGCCTTTGTACGTTCATGGTACTAGTTCAGCCCAGTTGAACTGTGTAGTGAACAAATTATTTCATGAAGTGATTCAGTTCAGTTCGTTCACCCAAACAATCTGTTCTTTGGAACAAATCATTCATCTGACACAACACCACCTCTCCATAAATCCACTGTCTACATTAAATCTTGCTTAGAACGCTCAATAAGGTTTGTGACTTACCTCAGTACCTGTCTGTGTGCGGTCAATTTAGGACTCGACACAAGACTTTATTTCAGGTCAAACTGGGAAAAAAAAATATTAGTAGTGTTTCAACTCGTAAGACCACTTATCCCCTCCGTCTGCTTTTAAGAGACACTTTAGGCCTCCGATTCAAAGATCAATGGGGGTAAAATTGCGGCACTTCAGCATCCCATCGGGAGCTTCACAAGAGCCGCCTACATTTCCTCACGCACTATTACTTGTACTCTGAATCCATCGCTCAACCACTTACTGTAAGCAAGTGGTGATGGGACTGCGGGTGAAAGGGCCTGCCGGTGGCCACTGATCCCATTACCCAACCAGCGCTCCCAGTGCGAAGGTCAACTGGCTCAAGCAAGTGATGCAGGAAAAAGCAGTGGGGCGCTGTTTGTGTCTTTTAGTGTTTCTATGTGTGCATTTGAGGGTGTGTACAGTAAGTACATGGTTGTATGTTCCCAAGACTGATGGGCTGTTGATGATCACCTTTGGGCGAGGACGTACATATTGAACATATTTATTTATTCTTAAGATATTTGAAACTACAGCAAAGGAACTGGCAATCGGTCTGTATGTTGGTGTCCACGTTATTCTTATTCTATGTCTACTAAAATAGACATTTCATAAAAGACACGCCAAAGGGTGGCTTGTGTATGGATGGTTTTTGCAATCAAGACACAATAATTTAAATGTATTAGAGGCTAAAACAGAAACATTTAGATTATTTACAATGCCTCTAGTGATACGTTGCTCTTGCTCGTTGCACAATAAAGTACAATCATTTGGTGTCTAAGAGTCATTTGGACCGCGATAAATGTCCAATGTTTCATCTCAGTGGTGAAAAGGAACGGGAGACAACAAATACAACTGCCATCAAACGCGTGAAAATATGTCAGGAGTGAAGAGGGCAGCGACCAACCAAGTGTTTCTCAGCCTCCAGGATTTGGTTCAGCATGGAGCTCTTTGATCCAACTCAGTGATCTTCTTGCCGGTTCCAACTCTCAAAGAGAGACGATGAGGTAAGTGGCACCACGTGACTGCGCCCATTGTCTCTGTTGGTTTACGATCCAGACTGTGACTAAAAACCCTTATACATGTGAGAAATACCGTAAAACGGACCGAAATGGTGTGTGGCAAAACATTGAAAATACCATAACGTCTATACCTGCACACTAGAAGATATCAGACAAGCACAGTTACACATGAAAAGGACGACAGCAGTATGTACAGTGAGCAGACTGGCAACCGTTTTCATCACCATCTGAGACATCGCGGGGCTGAGATGAGGTCACACATGGTCTACAGCCCAGTGATAGGACACTGGCTCTGCTTCATGACTCACACACACACACACACAAACTTGGAGAAAATGGCCCAGCACAGGGGGTAACGGAAGTCTGTCGGAATGAATGTAGCTGCCACAGAGCGCTGGCTTGTGGACTTTCCATTTGGTTCAAACAGACACACGTAAGCGCTGCGATCCCATCCAGGTTTGTTCATACTTTGGCAATCGGTTCCTCTACTGTACTCCAGCTGGTCGGGGCATTAACACAGCAGGTCAATTTGACAATCATTGATTGACAACACGGCATCTAGCGCCGGTGAGTGCGTGGAGGTTACAGCGGTTAACAAACAGCCTTGGGGAGAGAGGCAGCACAGCGAAAGGATGGTCAGAGTAGCAGGATTAAGTGGGGAAATAAACTTTATGGAAATGGCGGGGGGACCCCCGACTACATGCTGCATAATGCAACCAAAGAAGGGGATGATGTTTGTGTCAGAGTACTTTCTAATATTCATACGTTACATTTTCCTACTTAATTGGAAACTGTCAGGGCATATTGGCTGTGAGTGGCATCACAGCGGCAACTGGGCTGTTTCCCCAGAGCTGAGGAGAAGCAATAAAAGGAGAGGCAGAGAGAGACAGACAGAGGGAGGGGAGGGGTGGGGGGGGGGGAGGGGGGCGGGT
>CAAKHB010001396.1:28723-64092 GCA_901007665.1 Aeoliscus strigatus
AGTTGTCTGAGAGATGATGTTTTAGATGTTTGTATGTACATCCGAGGTGCAGACGTGGGTCTGGATGAACCGGCGAGAACAGACAGTGTCTGTCTGTGATTCACCAGGGAGCTGAGGAACCATCTGAGTCCGACTCATCCAATATGACCCGCAATTAGATCATCCTGTCTGCGGCCTGCTGCTGCACCAATACTTGTCTGCGACGTCAGGATGACGGAGACTGACAAGACGGGACATAATAGAGAAAATGGGTGTGTTTGAGTCAGGAGCTGCAGGAGCTTTATGGGGTTAAGATCTGACTCACGGGAGGATTTTAAAGAGGAGACGAGTGTAAACTGCCTTTTACAGCTGCCATAGTGTTCATGACACATCAGGAGGCAGCTTAATTCCAAGAGACCTGTTTTACATCTGCTTAATTCAGCTTTCACATGTAAACATCTGAGGCTAAAGGTTTATATTATATGATGTTATTACAGCAATTAGTTTTACAGCTTTTCATTGCTAAAGGATTCAAAGCACAGATGGCAACAGTAACACACTTTAGAACATTAAACCTTTTTCTTTTCAAGCATATTAGCTTTTTTGGAGGGAATGTCAGTTATGAATACAGCTTCAACCTCACTTGTAGGTGTAGTGACACCAGCAGGTGGTGCTGTGGTTTAAAGAAAGAGCAGTGCACACACACACACACACACACACACACTGCTGGTTGTCACGTATCAGGTGTCACAACACCAGGGAGTGTCTCCCCAACACCAAATAAATTGAAAGACATTACAGAAAAAGACTAAATGGTAAAGACTAAACTATTTTAAATTTTATTTTTATAGTTTCAATTCACAACAGCTCTTATCTCATGATGCATAAGCATTTTAGAGAAGGCGAAACTGAAAACTGGAAAACAACTATATTTCCGTGACATCACTTGTCAGTCAAAAAAAGCTGGTGGTCCTGATGCCATGTAGTCAGTATGCTTCTGTTAATGCCACCATCTTTCCTCCCAATAGAAAATATGAAGAGGGTTCTGAACTAAAAGAAGCCACAGCCGTGTTCGATCATGGCTGCTGATGTGTTTCTTCTGTCAGAATCTACTGATGTTGTAGTTCTTCCAGTGTATTGTGCTGCTGCTATGTGGAAGGAGGAAAGGTGGCAAAGGAAACAAAACTATCACTAATGTCTTGTATTGTTCAAGTGAGGTCATTCTCCAGTAATTGCAGTTTCCTTTATTTCTTTGTTTAATTTATTTTGAAGAATCAGTATTTGCATCTTCTGTGAAATCTAGGTCCCCACAGTGTAATGCAGTACTATTCACCAACTGTTTGCACCCATGAAAAGAAGTATTCCTCTGTGAAAAAAGTTAATCTCACCTCTCAGGCCTACCTGCTGTCCCTGGGCGAACGCTACAGCGAACGTACTGATTGGCTATCAGCCTCCTGGTCCATTGTTGTTGCCGCGCTTCTGTTGTCTCATACCTCAACAGCTGTAATGGGAGAGGGGAGGAAGGGATCGGGGGATGGGGGTCTTTTCACCCTCCTGTAGGGAAGCTGTTGAGCTTAATGTTTAATAAGCCACTGGACACAGAAGGAAACCTGATCCTCTCTTGAGAATGAGGGTGGCGTGTGTGTGTGTGTGTGTGTGTGTGTGTGTGATTCTGCATTATCCTCTGGTCAATGTGTGAAGCAGATACACTGAGTTGATCAGGCTCTGTTGTAATCGACTCTTCATTCAGTCACTCTGGGCGGCTTGTATTTCTCCTCAGAGCTTCACTACAAACACAAACACATTGTCGTCACCTAGATTCTTTTGACAATTATAGGATTCAAACGTCTATACAATGTGACGGGTACATGTTGCACAAACCACAGACTCCACAAAATGCTACAGATCAATAGATATTACCACAATAAATATTCATATAGTACCTACGAAGTTGTTAAGTTTAAAGCTAATGAGGCATTATATCAAAGTAATTAAAAAATTTAAATATAAAACATTCAAATGAATCAAAATTGGTACAAATATGCCTGATTCTACTCTTTTTCCAATATATTGGACAGTTTAATTTCCTGACATCTTCATTTAACTATTTAAAAATTATCCCTGATTTACATTTAACCCAAAATATCTTCAACATGTTGATTCAGTTTTACTAAGCAATTTTACTGAAAAAGTTTAACTGTCAGGAGGGACCCGGTGGATGATAATCTAACTTTCTGACTGAATTACATACATAATATGACGTGTTTATTCAAAATGTGAAAATATTGAAAAGTGGAAAATGGAAATATCTGTGAATGTCACAAAGATTTCTTTGCAGATACCATAAAAAGACTCGTCTCTGTTCATCATCTTATTCTACTTGACTATGAGTTTCTTTAGTTTCAGAGTTTGTTTCTGTTGAACTTTGATTATGTTGTCATAAGAGCATCATGTAATATGTTGGAATAATTTAGTTACATGGATAGTTCTAAGATAAAAAAATGATCTGTGTATGATAAATAAATGCAGGATTTAAATTCACTGGAATGCAGCAACAGAATTGGACAGAAAGTTACAGATAGTCAGCAGATCACACAGCTGCACCAGGACAGCTGGACACACACTGAGGCTACGCCAGCCAGTTATATCAACCACATGTTGTGTCTAGTGGTAATAATACAGCTTTTACTCATCAGTGGTCACACTGAATGGCTATTCTACAGTGGTCACGTGTCCTCTGTTCACTGCCTCCTGTTCTGAGACTCGGGTAGAGTTACGGGGCAGCTAAGGCCTGTGATCTATTATTCATCTAATCATGTCAGATATTACAGGAGTACAGGGCGACATGGGGACAGGAAAGAGGGGGCATGCACTGTTGCTCCACAGGGTCAGGAAGTGGACATGAACAAGCTGGCATGTGAGCAGGCTGGCAACCAGATGGACCAACAGTCAGCAAATAGAGACTGTGGTGCTCTGTCCTTTATGGCGCATCTGTTCTTCTACAAACTATTTCATGACTGTTCTTTGAATAGACTTTGAATAGACTGCCACGCATTTAAGAATGAAATAATATGAATCAAAAATATAGCAATGACACTGGAATGAGAAGTATTAACCTACTTTGTGGAGTCCCCCAGAGTTCCATACTTGGACCTCTCATGTTTTAATTTCCAATAATGACCTACAAAGGGTCTGTAAAAACATGGTGCGTCTTTCTTTTATTTCTTTACAATTCACCACTGATTCAAAATGAAGCACTCTTATTTCCCTGAATTGGTTTCACTAGACAACTGGGGAACTAACATAGATCTACTGTATTAAGTAGAGTAGATTCAAGTAATAATGGAATAAAAGTACAGAAGTACGTACATAAAAAGTGTATTTATGACAGAAAAAGAAAAAAAAATGAACATACACATTTCTATACATATATTTAATTATCATAATTCCTCAGGATTTAAAATGGGACTCATGATGATGACCCCCTGTGGTTCCACTGAGACTGGATGGTGTGATCCAACAGAAAGTGGAGGGGGGGTGGTTCTGAACAGGGTGAAAAAAAAAGTTAAAACCTGACCCTGTCCCTGCACACAAAGCCTAGGGGTATGTGAGGGGTATGGGAGCAATAATAGCCCTGCCTAAAAATAAAAGGGGCAAAATGACAGTGGAGGATACCATTACAAAGAGCCCCAGTGGACAAATAGGCGGGCCAGTGCTTTGAAGAGTTTCTCACAAAAGATGGACCACACACTCCCCCCTTCCCTCCTGCACCGCCTCTTGCTTCGCTCTCCCTCCGATCAGGTTCCCATTATTGGCGAGGCCAAATGGCGGAGAGGGCAGGAGGGGTTTGAAATGCCTGTCAGAAGCCGCTCGTCTGTGTCCAGCCTCCACGGCTCACGTAAGCCTCACAGCTGGCAGCAGGACGGGACGCAGACACACAATTTATGGACACACAATCAAATGCAGGTGATACCTGCACACACGAATACTCACACGTGATGTACGCAGCCAAACACACGCTAGTACACATAGTTGGTGTCACTACGTGGAAACGACGACCGTGTTCTCGAAGCCAATGTGGCCATGCATCACACAGACTCATTCGTTCATTCATTCTTTCATTTTCCACTTCAAGTTGGGACAAAGTAGTTCCGATTTTAGGAGCTTGTTTATGATCAAGTCATCAGTTCCAGCCACAGCAATCAACAGTAGTCAAGTATATCAAGTGTAACAGCTGAACGCAGCTGCAGAGTCAAACAGTTGTTGAACGTTGGTTGTGGGAGAGGAGCCCTCTTCTGGGGCTCATCCTGAGGTTTTCTCCTGACTCGACGCAAGGGTGTATGGACAGAGAGTCCAAGGTCAGGGGTTCAAAGGACAGAGGGTGTATGGTCAGAGGGAAAGGAAAGAGGCTGTGAGGATCCATATTTCTTCTTTTGCTTGACTAACTGATGTTGATTGCAACATGAGCTTCGGATAGTATTGTTGATCTAGGTCCGAAGTGAAGTTCTGTTTTAAATGTTGCCATGCCAGTTTCTCCAGACATAAATGGCCACCCAAGAAAGAATGTGTGATAATGTTTGCGTATTTATATGTGTGGGGGGGCTTGTTTTACTTCCTGTCTTTGTCATATTTTCCCGCTCTTTGTGACATCCTGCCCCCTTCCACCAGTGTCGTTTGATTGAGGATCCAAAGACAGAAGTTCCCACAAAGTTCCTATTTACATCCCATCCATTTGTAGTGTTCATCCTGGATGTGTAAATAGTTTGTCGGGTTTAATGAATTACTTGAAACAAAGTGACCACGGACCACCAACCTCTCAGTGGTCTCACCCTGAAAAATAAAAATGTTTAGAACGGTACTGACATGGCCTTCAGCATGGACCCATGTTGGTTTGTCTGGCTTCCAATATGATTATTAAAAAACTATTTTCCATAAACATTGATACAAATGTGCATTGTCTACAGACCAAATTCAGGTCCAAGTCGAGACATAATTCTTGTTTGCCCTTACAACTTACAACATCCCCTACTTGAAACATTTTCAGCATGTTTCCAGTATTTTTGGAAACATGCCTAAAAAAGTATATAATAAAAGACTAAGGTACTAACCTACTTAAAATACATAAGGTTTTGTGATGTAAGGGTCACTCACTCCAACATAAACAGAACAAGCTACAACAGTACTTTCCTGTGATTGAACACTGCTTATTGTATTCTCTAATGTAATAAACCGCACCCATTTAAAAATTCAAAAGGCTCCAATAATACTGTGAGAGCTGTTTTCATGCTTGGAGGCAGTTGGACTAACTGTTTGACAAACGGAAGTGACTGAGGCCCAGTTACAGGTGTACATACAGCGTCTGTCAGGGGACCCACAGCTTGGACGAGCTCCTCATGTCCAGACATGTCTTCTTCTTGTCTGTGTCCCACAGTTTCCCTCTGTAATTAGCTTCTGTCAGGATGGAGGACCTGGTGCTCCAGCGACCAACCACACGGACGGGAGAAGCCTTAATTAGAATAAACCTCCATGGTTCAATTTAAACGCTCCTTTTTAAAGAATATGTGCACATGAGAACAAAACCTTGACCCATCATCCATTTCCTGCCCCCTCTCGGTGGAACTGTTGCTGCACTAGAGCTCAGATGACTGAAGTGGTCCCTGAAGGATTCGGTGGATGGTGACATCATGCATGGTCACACAGAACAGCTTGTACCACTGCGCTCTCCTTCTCCTCCTCTTAGTCTCATGGCAGGTGCTTATCAGACCCGCCAGCAGGACCGCTCCTTCGGCTCAGAACCGGGCCAGCCCTGGGAGGATAGCGTGGTCCACCCCCATTTTCAACACCATGTTGTTGTGCCTGGCATCATGCACCGCCAGATTGATATCTTACCAGAGAGAGTGTCATTTCCTTGTGTGAAACCCACCCTAATGCTGCTGCCACCCTCCCAAGAAAGCAGGGGAACACTTATTCCCAACTCGCCTGTCACTCAATAGTGCAACAGAGAACGACATTGAATTAACAATGCTGCTGCGCCCCTTTGAGATCCTGTACGATAAAAACACACACACACACACCCACACTCATGAACACACAAAGTCACACGGCTGTGACTTTGTGACCTCTCAAATGTAGTCCTTGTTTCTTGGGCAGGTGGGGGGCTGTTGAGTGAAAGAGGATTACAATTATTAACAATTATAATAATTATTTGATGAAGCCCCCTTTGGTTGTGTCCTGGCCAACAAGTTGAACTGTCCCAGACCAGAAACACAACTACAGTATGTGTGTTTTTGCTTTGAAGAAATGTACAGTACTAATGTCTTATCCCTTCTGTTTTAACAATGACAACATAAGTAAGTTAAAAGCCTCATCCATGACCGATCAATAGTCCAATTGGGGGATTTCCTATTGCTTGTGTCTCCGTGTTAATGGGGATTCAGAGTGACTAGAGGTTGGCAGAGACCTTTATGTTGAGCCTCCACCCTCTGAGGAGACATTAACTGGCTTCTGTGACTAATGGATGGAGGAAGATCTCATTTGAAGCAGGCAGGGTATCAAATCTACGCGTGCACAAAGACATTAAAGGAGGTCCACAGGGAGGCTGCAGAGTTTTGATTCCCAGCAGCCCTCATGGGACGTGGAATGGTTCATTATATTGGAGGAAAAGCAGGGCGCAAAACAAAATACAATTCCCTGTGTTTGTACTGTCATGAATCATTGGATACATTAGCAGTTATCATTTGTGTGCACTTCATATTATAAATGGAGGTTTGAGCTAAATTATTGTGACCACGCCCATTGGAGGTGTACACGGCACAGATGACACAGTTTGGAAGGCGCCATCTTTGTTATTCCAGCGAAGCCTGATGGATTCTTGCGATGAGTTTCCACTGCTGAAACTGAAGGTGTATCAAGACAATGCAAATGAGACCAAATGAACAAAAGACAAACGAGGGGAGAAGCAGCGAGGAGCCGACTGACCGCAGCTTTCGTCAGTTATTGTTTTATTGTCAAAGCACCTGGAGAACAACGCTGAGTGAGAAACACACAAGCAAATTTCAAATGTAATTTGACAGGGATTTTAAAAGCACAGGTTCAAATGATTGATATCATTTTTACAGTCACACCGAGGAGTATTTTCTGTAATTTGCATACTGCAAGAAGACCTTTTACCATAAACCATATACTTTGTGTTTGTATGTACACTGTTTGGTATTTATCAGTTTTCTGGTGTGGAGCCGTTAGGACTTTATGGTTTAATTGCTCCTCTGCCTCCATGCTGTTGACAGCGACACGCCCGGCGCTTCCCTCGGAGCAGTGCAGTAGGATATTTTCACAGGAGGTGGGCACCTGGTTCAGCTTCCTCACCGATTGTTTCGAGAGGCAGGGGCTTGTATAGTCCTGACATTTTTTGCTCTGAGGTAACGTTTCCTTGCATTATGGTTGCAGAAAAGCTCCCCTTGTCCATTGTGCTGCATGTTAGAACTCCATATGGATTCAGGAACAGTGATGGAGGGAAGTGGAGGGAGGGAAGGGGAGATTCCGGGGAATTTCAGCTACATTCCTATCCGATCGCCTTCCTTACTCTTTTCTTCTTCTTTTTGCATAATCAGTCAGCTTTATGGTGTCAAGGTCATGCCGCAGCTCTGTTCTGGCCATGAAGAGGAACATGTTCTCTTCTACAGCTGGAATGTGAATAATAGGAAACCAAATGGAATTCACAAATGTAAAGGCCTTATTGATTAAGGGCTGTCCTTTATGATCTTAAATTCACTGGGTCAGTTCCTCTGCTGCATGCAAATACATTGTCAGTTTAAATCCCACTTTGGTCACATGTTCTTTTTCCCAGTGGTTTGTTTCTATCATGTCTAAACTCAGCTGTCCTCGCCACAGTCCTCGCCATGAGTCCCAAGCTTTGTGTGCTCTAGTGTTACTATGGTTACAGGTGGGTATTAATAAATTAAGAGCAGTAATTAAACGTGAGCTTGGCTTTGTGTGGACTAAAAGGCCTTTTCTTACCTCTCAGCCAATTGTAAAAGAATATGTGGTTAGTCATACATCTAATTTTGGAAGAAAAAAAAAACGTATTCATCGAGAACCCAGAGATAGTTGGGTTCCAACTGAACAGATTTTAAGTGCAAACACTTGGTCACTTACACCGTTACGCACCCATGAGTGTCACCGCTTCAAGTTTCAGAGCGATTAGAAGAGGAATGCTCTGGCAAAGTGCTGCAGATCGTTTCATCCACAGAGACAAAAAGCAGAAAATCAGATAAACAAAATCAGAGTGTGAAAAGGCTTCTGATGTGTGTTGACAGTAAACAGAGGCCCGAGTGTGCAAATGGTGATGGAGAGTAAGACCGAGTGCTGCTCTGATGGGGGACAGCTCCGAGCAGGTCCGTATGTTTACCTGGTCTTGGATCGTTGGACTCAAAAGACTCAAAGCCTGAAGCACCAACCTGATCGGATTCACTGAGCATCGCCCGACATGTCCGTCCTTGACACTGGTGGAGTTACTAACCCAAGGTATTCCTATCATCACCTTGTTTTTAAGTTCCCAAAATTTAAGACACAAACACAAGAAGGTCTGCTAAAAATTAAAAAACATTCAGCTTCATACAGTCGTGAGACTCATTTCATCTTTACTTCAGAGTTTTTAAATTGTATTTAACATTATTAGTTTCCTAAATACATGTTGTTGTCGTTGGTCACCTGTCTGTACGCCCTCAAATGTAATATTCATGTGAGCTGAGTTAGTGCAAAGGTCTTTGTCTTCTTTTTTTTTTTTGGGAAAATAGTTTTCTGCATAATACCAATTGACACATTAGAGACCTGAGTTTAATTTACAATCTTGATGCAGAGTTCCTAATTTAGAGCAGATTTCGCTGGTGACAGTGACAATGAAGGCGTTTCCTTCCTTCCCTCCTTCCTTTCCTTCTTTTACACAATATGACAAAAAGATGACAAGTTCTCCACAGGATTATTGAACCTCCTTGTGAACCACAAAACCCTGAGCATCCTTGTGTGTCCTTTGAAAATAAAAAAAGGCATTCTATATTAAGGAATTAGGAAGTTCAGGAGGAAGGTTGTACAGACGGAGTCAAGTGTTTTAGGAGCCTCGTACTTGGATCAGCCCCAAACTTCCTCTGGCACCTGTGATGTTTATCTTGAAAGGTCAAACCATCGTGTTTCAGTTTGTCCATTAGCGCTTACGTGACTCAGTCACGGTGTAAAAGCTGTCGGTTTTATGTCTTAAAGTCCAGTATCTGTGTTTCTTTGTATGTATTGTATGTGTTTGTGTATTTGTGTGAGCTCACGGAAACTTTTCCCACTGCTCCATGGAGCCGCTGTTCTGTTGTCGCCAACCCGCAGCCATGCTGGTCATTGTATTTGTGTCCTGTGTATCACTTCCTGCGTCAGATTGGGGATTGTTAGGCAAACAATAGTATGTTTCGCCTTGAAAGGACACCTCAATCATTTACCAGTAGGCTATAAACGCGGGCGTACACAGCGAGACAATATGTATTTTTCCCCTTTTTCGCTGTCACTTGAATGCTACTCGACGTAATGAATCATAATTTAGATATGAGCAGAATTTTTCATACGAAACAAAAGACAATGAGCTGAATCTGGCTTTCACAGCAGTTATCAAACATCAGGGCGCCAAGATTCTAACATCCACCCACTGGTGTGTGATAAAGAGAAGCGTTAAAGATAGTTCAGACATCAATGTATGTTCGAGAAAGATTTATGTCTTCTGTTGTTATAAAAGAGCATGACTATAAAAGGGGCTTACTTCCTGTAATTTCAGCCTGTGTGGGGTATCGCCTACTACAGCGCCACAAGTATTCATGTGAGCCAACACAAACATGCCCACCTCCACAAATATGCAGTCAAGCACACACTTGTTGCTCCTGGTTGCGGTTGTGGTGGTGGTGGTGAGAGTGAAGCCTCTCCCGCATCCCAGCTTCCCTCCCACAGAGGATGTTGTGCAAGGAAAAAGAAAGAAAGAAATCAAAGCAAAATGGAGGCAATTGTAAATGTAAAAAAACCCAGAGACATTCTTCATTTTGTTTTTATTAGGCTGTGACATGTTTTATTACTGGCACTTTTAACATGTCCTCTACTTCATAATTTCCAGTAATTTGTGCAATGCAAACAAATCTTGAGTTACAGTTAAAAGTTTAACAAGAATTTAACAGATTATAGAATTTCTTAAGAGATCCTTAAATTTGGAGTTTCCGAAGGCAAACAAGTCATTTTCCATCAATCCCATACTGTTAGTTAGTTGTGTAATGAACACTGACTGATATATTCCCATGATACTGTATGAATGAAATGTATGTTATGCTGTTCTTATTCTGTCAAATGTTCTGTGAGTACAGCACTTCTCTCTCTCCTTTAGCTGCAAGAACATTACAGATGAGTTGAACTGTGATGAAATGGCACTTTGTATTTATTCTGTTAGCCTTGAAAGTTGAGCTGGAATGTGGCCATCGAATGAATGAATGAATTTCTTATAGGTCCACGACGCACCTAATGAGGACCTCTACCTGCGAGGGGAGATATGATGCACATGTTTTTCTCTGGCACTTTGGGTTTTTTGCCCTCCACCAAAAGCAGCTGCCCATCTCTGACCCACTGATTGACGTGTGGAGGTCAAAGTAAACTGGCTTTGTTGGCGCACCCGTCGTCTCTTCAGGCATTATGTTTTCGACGAAGTTGAAATGCTACTGTCTTATCTTCGTCCTCTTCCAGCGACTGATGTGTCCGGTGTTACTGGTGTGATGGTGTCTGTAGTCATACAGAGCATGTTGTCTCATATGACTAACATATTGTTCAGATAAATGATTTCGAAAGAAAAAATCAGCAGGGAGAAACAAAAGATGTGCTTCCATATCAACTGAATATCAACTTTCAAAGAAAAGGAAACGCTGCGTGTGACACATTTCGGTCGGCACGATTTAGCTGAAGAAGAGCCCCCTGGTGTCAGTTTGGAAAGTTGATCATTTATCTTCAGAAATGGTCCAGACCGCTGAGATCTTCTTTTTGGACACTTCAAAGAAAAGCCACTTATTCCGAAAACAGCCAGTTTCTTTATGTCACATTTAATGATTTTCAGAGTGTAAATGTTTGATCCACGCCTTCTCTGATCTGACTCCTCAGGTGTGCTTATACAGCAGGGAGCCCCACTCATTCATGTTTCAAAAGCTCTTTTCCTCCGTTTCACAGGAAAGCCCCTTGAGCTGGCGCAGGTATTAATTTGCAGCGATTACCTGCAGCTTCAGTGGACCTGCAGCACCGTCAGCCCGATAGGCAGCAATCTCCGACAGGGGTCTAATTGACAGTGTCTACGGGGATGTTTTGTTCGTTCCTTTTATGGCTGAGAGCCCCCCGCCCTGCACAGTCTAATGAGATGTTTACATGCAGTTGGGTGTGGGAACCGGGGCCCATATGCTGCCGTGTAAGATGACAGGGACCTGCTTTGTGTTTCTGGCCTTGTGAAGAGGTTTTAGCGCTGAAATCAGAGCCTTTGGCTCAGAGCAAAGAGACAGCAGCGCTGCTCTGGGTCAACATATAGATGCAGATTCATTACTGAACGTGAGATTATATCATGAAATATTCACGTCAGCTGTAATCGGCCTTAGGAAAGTGTGTGCATCATCTTCTATTCATTTAAGGAGAGTCATTGTTTCATCAGTGACTTACGTGAAGTATTTGTCTCATCCGTCTTTAATGTAGTGGAAGTTGATGGTGAAGCGTATTTTATTGGTAGAATTCTAGCATTGTCATCCAACTTTATTCTACTGATTCAGTTATATGTGGCCACGGAGGGTTCCTGTGCAAATTATCATTCAAACACTATCTGAATTTGTGAATAATAGTAAAATAGTCATTTAAATGTTGAGTGAACATGATGTTTTAAGAACGATGTTGCATCACTGTGTCTGAGCAGACACACAAGATGAGACATCTTACAACGATGTGATAGAAACATTATTCTAATTTAGATGTTTTAATTGCCACTGGAGCATTTTGTGACTTCAGCGTCAGTGTAGGTCAATCTCACAGTTGGCATTTCCTGGTTGTTCCTCCCCTGTGAGAAAAAAAAACTACTTGTGACCGACATTGTCATCACTCAGAGGTGGTTTTGTCGTACCTGCTTTGCGCAAACACACATGCAACACGCCCATAAAAGGGTTAAATATCCCATCTGCTTGTCCCCCCCAGACAGAATCCAGCTAACCAGTGTAACGTTTTCAGTCCCCGTTGCTCCTGCTGGTGATAAAGGCTGTAAACTATTACGGCTCTCCAGTGTTATCAGACTGCACCTGCTGCTGTGGCTCACACACCTGCTCTGTGTGTGTGTGAGTGTGTGTTTGTGTGCTGGTAGGAGTGGATCTATGTACAGGTAGGATTAAGGTTGTGTGATCTAATGTCAGATACTTGTGTTTTTCAGAAGAAGGGTCTGAATTCTGCAGTGACGTTCATGGGGCAAACACAGGAGTCTTTCACACTGTGTCCAACTGTCTGATTTACCATAAAAGCCAGAATACTGGAGCACTGCAAATTTCAGGAACTAGTGTGACTGCAGCTGCAGCTGCAGCTGAGACCAACTATCAGCTTGAATAGCCCTGGTTAACGTCCTACATATATGAAGCTGGTAGGTCAAGGGGGTCAGCGCTGACACACTCTGCCAGTGAGGTCACAGCAGTGACAGTACAACAAATATATCAGCAGACTGACAGGATTACAATGAAAAGAATAATGACACAAAGAATCTGAGTTTGACATCCGCAAATAATCATAACATTGTGGTCGGCCAGCGATTCAACAATTGAATCTGTTTTTTCACGTTTATGTTGTCATGTCCCAATGCCCACACTCCCACTAAGTGCACTAGACAAAAGTGCACTTAGCGGCGTAAGTGCACAAGGAACCAAGCCATTTAAAAAGAAGATTTGGGATGCTTGTGTACGCATCACTTATTACATCACTTAAATTTCTGATTAAAATGATATTCACTTGCACTTAATAATTTCCTTCTCCAATCTCCTTCTTGTTGTTTTCCTGCGGTTCAGTTGCTCTTGACTTAAAGAGCATGATGACAAAGCTTCCTGCTGTGACCTCTGGATCCTCTGTTGCTCTGGATTTCAAAAGATGTTGATAAGTGGTCTTATTTTCTGGCTAAAAACCCCCTTGTCCCCAGTGGTTGAGTCAGCCTTCTTAACAGTAATTCTTTCAGATTAAAAAATATGTGTGTGTAGGCAGGAGGAGTGTGGTCCATGAGGAGTGTCTGCTCCGACGATGCACTCTTAGGTGGAGATAAGTGTACAGCGGTAGGCTTGACTTCTCGGCTGGTATGTGTGCAGACGGAGAGCGAGCGTCTGTCAGCGAGCTGTTCGCTGATCACACAGCGCTTTCTCAGAAGGTGTGAGCCATTAACACTCAGAGGTGAGAAGAGGAGCAGACTGAGGTCAACCACAGTTTCTAGTTTGTGACCTTGTCTTGTTGCAAGAGGTCAACCAGCTCACAGAGACTGAGGGCCTTAGTACGCGTTTGTGTGTTCTATTCAATTGTGACTCTTTTTTTTTGTTTGTGACCCAACGGATGGGAATACTGAAGCTAATAATTGTTTTTTACACTGTTTCGCCAGCATTGCTGAATAAACCTGAGAGGATGGTGCAAAAACTTTGAACAGATTTAATGATGATGAAAAGCTTCTGAGAGGCATGGTCCTGTTTTTTAAGTCCTAGTTATGATGATGGTGATGGTGATGATGATGATGATGAAGAACCACAGGTGTTATCTTGACAGATCACAAATAATCGTGGGACTTCTTGTGAAAATGGAACAAAGATTAATCAAATTATTATTACTACGTATACAATCATAGCATAGAGAGGATTGTTATTATACAATATCTTAGTGGATCATTTAAAATAAAATATTCCAAATCTCATAATTATGGCTTTTCTATCTTGTAATTATATTTTATATCTCATAATTCTATTTTTCTTCAGTGGCGGAAACAAGCTCCCATACAATGTTCTTTCGTAGCTGGCAAGCAAAATTCCAGAGCTTTTCACCAGCACATGAACACATCACAGAGCCCACAGCGTTTCCCTTGTTATTCCTCCTCCATGAATACTGGAGCTGTGTTTGTAGATGCTGCTGTGACATCCTGAACACAGACACATGCTGAGGACTGCCGAACACCTTCCGGCGCGCCAAATACAGTGACCCAGACGCTCACCCCACCCTGTGATGAGCAACAGTGATCGGTCCGGACAGTCACCACTTTGGAAATCCAGCATCAGTTTTAATTCCCTGCTGGGAACTTGTAAATATGAGTAACATTCACCACTCCCTGAGCACCGCTGATGTTCAGCCACGTCCCTCAGCCACATGTCTGCTGGAAACCAGAATGCATTTTCATGCAAGTTGCTGGGTAAAATGACCCTCCAATGAGCATATTGTAGTAGAGAGACCACACAGGCAAGCTGCGACAGGACTGGCTAAAGTTTACTCATTTGTCAGATAAGAGCTCCACTCAGTTCTGTTTGCATTCTTCAGGACGGGACTTGTAAACGTTTCTATGGAAGCCCTCAGAGGCCTCAGCTTGTTTGTGTGCCGTTGTACTCAACATTGTGTGCAGAAGCTGTGGGCGAAGGTGAAAGCGATTGTGTTTGTGGGTATTTTTTTCTGACAGAGACATCCGTCTTTTGATTTTGAACGCGTTCATGGAAAAACAGAAGCTGATACAGAGAGAAGAAAGAGAAATCAGTGGGTTCCTGAACAAACATTTAGAGCCACTTCGGAAAAGATAATTAATGGCTGCTCTTAGGAAGTCATTTTCCAGGTACGAGTGAGTCATCAGAAGAGTTTTATAATATTGGAGTCAATGCTCAGGATGTGAAAGCATGACAGATGGTTTCTCATTTATTGAACCTCAGGCTTTTGTTTTGCTTTTTGCCAGCATGTTATTGTCGGAGGGCTGCGGAGAGAACATCCATGCGCCTAAAAAACATTGGATCAAAGTCTATTTTCTTCTTCATTAAAGGTCAGCATGTTGCAAGTGACATTGAACACATCACAGTTATTGTTTGTCAGCTTTGTGATTACACAAAAGCACACAAACTACTTCAACTACTTCACGTATTCGGCTGCAGCATACGTCCTGGGTCACAGGCCAACACTCGCTCTGTGCTCGTCTGTCAACAGAGAAAAGAGGAACTCGTGACCGAGGCTTACTGTAAAAGCTGTCGAAGTTAGTCGAAACAACACAGTGAAATCTGTGGAGTTCGTAGACGAAGCCTCTACTGTTGGACCAGAGAGAATCCCAAACATGGAACAGAAGCTGTTACTTCACTTTGTACTGAGAGTTTCCGCCTTGGCAAAAGCTGATGAAAACATCTGAAGTTTGCAGCTTGTGCCTTCTAAATGCGTTTTGAGACATGTTTTGCATGAGACGCCGGAGCGAAGCCAGAGTGAAGCAATAAAAAGCATCGGTCCCTGACTATCTCTGTGCAGGCAGGCACACGCTGCCCTGCGCTCACCTGCAGCTGAGTCAGGACTGAAATATTTCATGTCCACTCATATTCTGAAACACAGTCATCAGGCACCATTACTGAAATCACAAAGCGTGATTAATCTACAGGAATTTTGATCAAGGCAGAGCCAGAGACACACAGGACATGCAAGCGATGGCAGACATAAGACGTATAGACGTAAGAATATACACCCATTAGATATCGTTGTGGTATTGCAGTTCTAGGTTCATAGATTCATGTTTAATGTTGGTTGACAAGGTCAGAGGTTTTCATTCTTCTGCACACACAAGGAGAATATGTATTTGTTGGTCCATTTATCGACTAGCAGCGAACGACTGGTAAATGCTTATTAAAGGACACTCTGACACCGTTCTAGAGACAATCTCTTCTCGACTGGAAGAGTCTCGATCCATGCCTGTGGTGTTGTAAACAGCAGAATCCTATCAGGGCTGCAGGACGTATCAGATCGGCGTGTGGAGACTGTTTAGTCTTTGTTCCGCATTAGAGGCCCCAACAATGTCAGATGGGGTTTTATCTGCTGCTGAACTCTTAAAGCACCAAACTTTCATTCCTGGAATATGAAAAAAAGTTGTTGTTGTTGGATTCTGGAAACCAGGTGGACTCTTTTAAAATCCCCTTCTAGACGTGGTTCCAATCATTGCTGGTAATTGATGTTTTTGAACACTAAATTCTGCTGTTCTTTGTCCTTATTCAAGGTGTGTTATGTCTCCCCACCCCAGTCAATAATAAAACACCCAAACTCCGTGGTCCTGCTCCCGATCTGCTCCTCTGTTCGACCTGACTCTCCTACATATCTGCTCTGTCCCCAAAGATCCTGTACTTTCTCCAGCTCGTGTCTCCTCCACCTGCGGCCGTTGTCTTCATGCTGATCCTGAGCCAGCATCTCTTAGTGTTGCCACCGTCCTCCCACACTGAGCTGCTCATCTTCCATCCACAACAGGTTTTAGCTCTCACACAGTGTTGAGGTCATTCCTCCATGCCTTCAGACCATCGATTTCTGGGATGAAACTGGGATTTTGATGCTCCTGCTGTTAGTTCCCTACAGATTCCTTGTTCTGGTTGTTAACAAACTACACCGTGTTCACTTCATCCTCTTCAACATTTTCCTCAGCCCCTTCCGGCTGATCAACTTCCATTCATCATCTTCCCTCGTGTCCTCTGGCGTCTTCTTTAGCGTTACAGGGCAGAGCGTTCTTCCGTAGGTTCTGACCACTCCCAATGACCCTAGGCTTCTAAGCTTCACAATGATCAAATAGCTGTCTCACAGACATCCCATGATTCCTTTCACGAGTGACATTCAGAGGCTTTGACATGTGTGCATTTTCACTGAGCACTGACTTCCAAATCGGGCGTTTGTCAACTGCAGGGTCTGAACTACTGTCTGCTCAGGTGACTGCTGCCTGGACATTTCTTTCTTCTGCCAAGGTCCACTGGGTTCCAGCAGAGCAGGCAGGGTTTGTTACTGCTGAGAGCCTCATGTGGCCTCCGTTCTCCATGTCTGTCCCAGTAATTTGTTAGTACAGACGTACAGACGCTCGTCACAGCGACCCGACATCTGATACCAATGCAGACGGTCCTCCTCCATTCAGGACCGTCCTTTAGCTCCATCGTGAGCCACAGATATGCTTGTGATGAGTTTTAACCATAATCTTTCAGTTCCTCAACAGACCTCAACGATAGTGTTAGAATACACGGAACATTTGAAGAAAAGGTTTGAGTCTTTTGTGTGATATCATACAAACTATTCAACGAGATCTATGAACATACATCAGCGTTATTTAAATACCAGCTGCATCTATAATTCTATAAATCATCTATAAATATCTATAATTCTACCTTGTGCCTTGGTTGACCGTCTGTTGTCTGCTTATTTTATGTGTCTCTCTACTTGTTTGTACCGTTTGCGCCGTTTTGACTTTGACTTTGAGGTGTTATGGCGACAGTAGCACACAACCAACATCTGACTCATCATTCTCACGAAACAACTTTGAGCCATGCAGAACCTTCTCAGCAACATGTCTCATTTCACCCATCTCGAATGTCAATACAGAAATATGTCATTTTACTTTTGACTACTGACAGGACAAGACTTTAAATAGTTTACATGTTCGCATGTGATGACAAGGTGAGTTGACCGAGATGACTGTTGGTTTCCCTCTTTCTTCTCCTGGAGATAATGGAGTTTAAATGTCCAGAGCATATTTAAAATGTTTTCAACCGTCTAATAATATCATACGACTTCATATCAGCATGGAGACTTCCAGGATTTTCCAGTGTGAAATTCTGAGTTCAATGCCGTTACCGCTGCATTCCACCTCATTATCCTCATTACTACTAGTTTATCACACCGAGTTTTCCACATACTTCCTTATCACTGCTGATAAGAAACGTCGTAAAGAGATGAACACAAGACGTTTGTGTCGGTGTGCAGGCATGTGAATGAGTCATATGCAAACAAGTGTGTGTGTCTGCACCTGCTTCCCTGAGAGGAAACATCTGCTGTAGGGTGTCAGAAGCCACCTGTCCGACTCCGTCCTGACGCCTGCTGAACCACAGCCGCCGCTGACTGACCGGCCGGCAGAAGGGAAGTCTGCAGCCTGCACGACTGAAAGCTTCCACTGAGGAGCAGCTGTCCAGCCAATAGCTCACGTCTGAGACAGCCAGGATTCACCTCGCTCTACTAAAGAGATCAGGAGACATGGTGGAAATAAGAAAAACAACAGTTCCAGACACAGAACGTAAATTCGACATGAAGAGACATTACTACTTTTCTACTTGTTGTCTTGTTTTGTCACATATTTCCCCCTGGGGACTACTACAGTATTCCTGATTATAATTCTGATATCAAAGAACAATAAAAACAGTTAAATAACATTTGATTTTTTGAAGCAAAATGAAAACGTTAAAGTGAAAAAAGGTTTTAAATGGATGATCAAACGGTACTCAGTAGTACTGGTTCCTGTTCTATCATGGAACCAAATCAAACTAAGACAGATACAAATACACTTCATCTCAATGGAACAACACGTGATTAAATTGAATTATGAAAGAAATTCCTAGGCAGGTTTAGGCATTCAAAGCATCGGAGGACAACATGGCTGCTTGTCTAACGTGCCATTGAAAAGTTTTCCCATGTTAAATATTAATGTAGACATCGATTTCATATCCAAGATGTTTGTTAGTCAGGTGCACACTAAGAACATGGTGGTTACACTGAGCAATGTAATTCTCACTTGTAGTTATGTTATTGACGGCTCGGTTCCTCTCCAAGGAAATGAATGTATTGTTATACACTTACCAGTGCAATGACTAAATGGAGCTCAGCCAGATGTCGTGTTCTTCATTGCAGCTGTGCCTGTCCTGCTTTGACACGACTGAATGGAGCAGAGCCACGGTTAATGTCAGCGGTTCCAAAAGATCTGTCGTAAGAAACATCAGCATGTCAGGAGTTGACGCTTCATCACTTTCATTTTGTCCAATTTCTTTGCCAATTACAGCCAGCTGACAAACCTGTCAGCTGGGATTTCCTCTGAGAAGATCAAGTGGAGAATCTCAAAGCCAAATAGTCACGCTTCCTTCCTTTTCTGTCTCTCTTTGTTTTTCTACATTTTTTTTTTTCAAATCATGTCCTGTTTTATTCTCTTAAAGTGTTCATGTTATACAGTACAGTATGCCCTCATCGTACAACTGTGAACTGTGAACTCAACGGGAATCAGCCTAGAAACTCGCTTTACACTTTGCCTGAGGACTCGCTCAGAATTTGGAACGTTGCCTGTTGAAAGACAATACAATTATTTTTGGGAGCTTCACCGTTTACGGGCTCGTCTATGCAAACCGTTGACGTCCCAACATTTAATGCCACAGCATACGTGTACTACCACTTATCATCAGCAGTGATCACTTTAGAGTACTGCACTATTTACGTTACATTATTTGAGTTGGGTCCAAATGCTAAATGATGGAGCTAATTCAGGAGCTGCCGTCGTATCCGAAGCTGAATCGTCGGTGATAGTGTTCTCACAGACATCGTCCTGTCTGTTGACACATTTTGACTTCCCCATGGTTTACTATTTATGTTTTGTATGACTGATAGAAAGGTTTGTGTGTGTGTGTGTGTGTGTGTGTGTGTGTGTGTTTTACAGGTCAGTAGAGGGCGCTAGCAGCCGTGTTTCCTCTGCCTGCAGGTCAGTGAGGATCAGCTCAGGTGTTTCCTTTTCGCTGCTCTCTTCCTTCTAATCGAACACTGAAGTCGCCTTGTCTTCATCGTTGTAATCACAGACTATTTTAGATGTTTTGTGCAAAAAAAAACCAAATGCGTCGTACATTTGCATGCAGTGTAGAAAATGCTGGGGGGGGGATCACATCATTTGTGTGAGCAAACTTCAACGCATCCAGCCTCCCTCCGCGCCTCACCCCGCCCCCTCACTGATTGGCTGTCGGCTGACAAACGCTCCGCTCAGACGGCCTCGGATTGGTCCAGCGAGCTGTCAATCACCGTGGGAGCGCCCGGCTCTGCTGTGGAGCAGAGACGCACCGCCGCATCCCTCCTCCGCTGGTCAGTGCGTCGAGCGGCGGAGGGAAGTGGAGTTCGTGCGTCTTGTTGGAGCAGCAGCGGTGCGCTTTTCCTCCTCCAGACCTGCACACATCCCGGGGGCGGCCGCACCGTGCAAGCCACGGAGGATTTTTTCTTCTTCATTTTGATTGGTTGAGACATCTTTAGTTTTCATTTCCCTCATGGTAACCGACACTGAGCAGCCGGAGTCATGTGGAATAATCCGGAGAAACTGCACCGCTTCTCACTAGTGTGTCTTCTCCTGGCGCTGCTGGCTGAGGTGAGAACTTAGTTCATCCTTCACACACACACGCACACACACACACACACACACACACACACACACACGCACACACACGATGGATGCACTTTCAGTCAGAAATCGGCTGCAACTTCTGGAAGGAGGCTGAATTCCAGCATTAATCGAATCGCCTGTTCGACTTCAATCCTCATGTGATCTCGGAATTTCTAATTTTGCGCTTCCTCCGGGGAGAAGAATTAGGTTTGCAGCTCACAGGCACATTTTTTTGTGCTGCCCGCTGTGTCATGAGTTGAACAGAAATCAGCTGATTTTCACTGATGTGCAGCTTAGAAGTTCTGATATGGTTTATTCAGAGTTTCACCGGCATCGATAATTATTGATGCAAAGAAGAAGAACACGACAAATTCACCTGCAGGCCACGACAGGCATTTATTACAATATTTCAGGATTTACTGCACAAAACGTGCAAACAAAGAGAGGCACAGATTTTTCAGTATTGACATGTAATATTTTACAACATGCGCATTAATACAAACCTCCATGTCATTATTATTGTTGTTGTTGTTGTCAGATAAAACAGAACCCTCACCGTTTCTCCTCAGGTGTCTCAGGCCACCGGATACTTCGAGCTGCAGCTGCTCTCTCTGGACAACCCCAGAGGTCAGCTCCTGAACGGAGACTGCTGCGACGCGGAGAAGAGCGCGGCGGACGGCCACTGCGGAGCGGACGAGTGCGACACCTACTTCCGAGTGTGCTTAAAGGAATTCCAAACGGAGGTCTCGATCACTGGCCAGTGCAACTACGGCTCGGAAACTACCAAGGTTATCGGTGGGAATACTTTTCAGTTCAAAGTCGGACAGAAAAGCGGCCAGAGCCGAAACGACGCGGGGAAGATCACCATTCCTTTCCAGTTCGCATGGCCGGTGAGTGGAGAAATACGTCAGCTTGAGTGTGGTGTTAAGGCTGCTAAAAACAATGAACGACCCCGCCAGGAGCAGACACTTGCTTTAATCATTTCCACTGACGCACCATTCCAGAAAGGATCCGAGTACAATGTGCGTTTCGTGTCAAGTGCGGTTTATTCAGCTCTCACAACGTGTAATCCGGCACATCTCGGCTTCAGTGTTTGAGTCTTTGGTCCAAGGGAGCGTGTCTGCACCACGGAACAACTGGGGGGTCTAATTCATGCCTGTTTCACAGCAACCTCTCCAGGAGCGCAGGACGCAGGACTTTTACGCACAGCGTCAGTGTCTCCTGGCAGTGATGAAATGAATTATCCAAAAAGCGTTGCTCTCTCTCTCTCTCTCTCTCTCTTGCAGGTAAATTATTGTCTAATCCTAAATCAGCAGCCAGTCCAACCTGATGCTGGTTTAGGAACCAATAACTTGGTAACTTTTGACCGTCACAGCTGCATGTAAAGGGGTTTCAGCTGCAGGAGCTGCTGTTGGATCACCAAGGTTTATTTGTGCCATGAAGGAAACATCTCTAGTTTGATTTCACCAAACAGCTGCAGTCAGTCCAAGTAACAGTCCAAGTACTTCAGGTCATGCTGTGACAATCAGCATCTTCACCAGCTCAGTGTCATTAAAACAATTCAGCGAAGAGACACTTGTTTCAATAAAAACATATATATTTTAGATGCTCGTGTAAACAGTGAAACATACAAGACGTTTGTGTCCAACGAATCGAATTTGTATTGACGTTCATGTTTGGTATGTCGACGTCCATTCTCATTTCAAAGTTGAGATGAATGATGAATACCAGAGAAAGCGAAAGCACATATATTATTACTGCATGGTAGCATTGCAATACTTTCAAAAACATGTTATGTTGTGATGGAAGAATTAAATGGCGATCACAGTAGTGTAACACAAATAAGGCTAAGAAATGCAGGATGTGTTCTAGTGGTGTTGATGGAAAGTTTCTTTACGGAAGAGATCATTTCTGACCAGGAAATGCTGAATGAGTTCATGATAACAACAGAAAAGTGGTCTGCCTGTGATTCGACAGACGTCACATTACGTCCGTAATCCGTTTCCTCTCCTGTCTGTTTCATGTCACATCTGTCATGTGAGGTCAGTAGGTCATCACTTTTGTTTTCATGTCACTCTGAATGCTGAAAACTTCAAAAAAATAGACCTGTTCTGTAAAGTTTTGGGTCAGACTACAGATATTTTTACTCTGCATGTGTGCATTGGTGAAGTTTACTCAACACTTCCCCTGTTGACTCATTCAAAATCAGTCAATCTTCAATGTTTTTCATCATGCAGCTCTATCTTTCTTTTGAAAACAATTGGATTATGAATTCTCAGCTCCCTGTCACTGCCCTGAAACAACAGCATGTCCGTGTGTTGACGGCAGGACGGACATATCGAGGGCTTTGTGTGCTCCGTGACCTCCATTCATCACTCGCCATGGTCAGCTGTCAGCAGAGGGGAAGATAGAAGTAGTAAGCTGGGGCCCTGTGGCCGGATATGGTTACCGTTAAGTTGTGTGTGACACAGGCGGTGGATATCAGTGTCACTAACTACTCAAACAAGTGAAGATCCCCCTCCCCCCTCAATCTGGGCTGGGGGATGCCTTTACCTTGCCGCCTCTCAGGTTCATGTTAGGCCCGTTATCGGGTCATTGTCTCACACCTGGCGTGTGTGGGGTCAGTATTTTCCACTATTGTACAAAGTGTGTGTGTGTGTGTGTGTGTGTGTGTGTGTGTGTGTGTGTGTGTGTGAGTGTGTGCGCGTGCGCGTGTGCGATAAAGGTGTCAGATTCTTCTGTCAGGGGTGCAGGAGCGTTGCTAAGTATCTCTAAGTTTGTATATTTGAAGCTGAGATGAAATCGAAGTTAAACATCTCGTCCCACACAAGCGTGTCGTTCTTTCCACAGAAACGTTTCAAATGTGGGACTGAGATTCAGAGCAGCGGTTATTAGTTCCTCTCACCAGTAGAAGCCCGTTCTGCCTCCAGGCTGTCAAGTAGCAACACTTTGTCATCTGACACTGACACCCTGAGAAGCAGCAGTCCAGTGCTCCACTAAACTCCAGTGTAAGGCTCTATATGTCACGAGGAGAACATTGTGTATTCCCACCCCAACCATGGCCATTAAAATACAACAATAATAATGACATTACATAATGACATGATCGTCGGTCAGTAACATGGAGCGGTTTCTGGGAGGAAGCTGATGTTTTATTGATGTGAACCTGGAACACAGGAACCTGCAGCAGCTGCACCGGCGTGAGAGTGATGAGAAGCTGTCGTGGGATGAGAAAATGTGCTCAACATCGTTGTCTAATCTTCCATCACTGACAGCACGACCTCATGTTCCGTTACTCGAATGATGTTTCATGATGACGATTCATGCATGATGCATTCTTTGAATAACGATGGATCCTTAAAGTCATAAATGTATTATTCAGGTTTTGATGCATTCAGTGTGATCTTAGCTTGACTTCAAATAGTCACTGGAGCTTCAAGTTAATGTTACTTTTGCAAAGTTACATTAATCTTTATCCTATCACAGAGTAATAAAATGTAAACTGGTCAAACGATCAGCCTGAAGCGGTGACAGTTTCCATCAGTGACAGAAATAAGCCACTAAATCTCTGTATCATATTTTCTTCCTTCCACAACACTCCTGTCCTCCTGTCTTATGAATCGATCCCTCTTCGTTCTAAAATCAGAGTCTCTCATCCTGCAGATTGTCCTCTGAGTGCCGACAGTCATGAACAAAGTGTGTTTTGTTGGCCGCCATGGCCTGTAGCCTCTGGTGCTGCTATAGTGGACTCCTTCAGTCGCCCCAGTATCTGGGCCACTGGTTCCTGACATGAATTAACAGCAGAGAAAGATATTGTTCTGCCCCCTCCTTGGCTGATCATTTCCCCTTCACGTTAACCCCTCTGGCTGTTTGGGTCTTTAGTGACATCTTCTTTTCATGGTAGCGGAGAAAGGGGGAGGGATTGACTGATGCAGTGATGGAGGGAGAGGAAGCATTTCAAAATACAAACCCCGCCTGCCGTCCTTGTGAGGTTTCTGTCACGAGGGAGGTGTATTTTTAGGATGCAGACACTTAAGATGCTGTTTCAGTACAGTTGTGAGTGGAGCAAAAACAAGCATTCTCTTCTTCTGCCTCCACCCTCCTCCTCCTCCTCACCCGAACCTTCCCCCGTCTCTCCCTCTCTCCTTATGGGGTATTTTTAGAGCTACTTTGTCCTCCCCTCACCCCTCTGCGAGTAAATCAAGGATCAAGGGTGCCTTCAGTTTCATGGCCCCTTGCTTGCCTGAATATCTCCCCTCCGCCTGGCAGAGCTGCGAGGACAGAGGTGGAACAGCTGTTGTTTAGAGGCCCCGCCCCCTTCCTCATCCTAGAATAAATCTTTTAGTGAAGCAGGAAAACAAGCTATGATTACAGCTCTGGGCGTAACATCACCTCACTCAGAGTATTAGTGAGCGGAGAGCAGGATGCGCCTTCTTCTTCGGGTGTTTCTCTCCGTGGCGTCAGTGCCGAGTGCATCCTCGGTCTCAGTTTGGTGAAGCTTTTATGATTGATCGGTTTTGGGAGAGGAGGAGCACAAGCCGGGCGTGGATGGAGGTGTGTGTGTGTGTGTGGGAGGGGCGTCTTTGTTTCCAGATGATCCACCTCTGCTGCCATGAAGGTGGTTTGGAATGATTTCCTGGCACAGCAATGTTTGATAAATCTGAAATACTTTCAGGGTGAACGCAGGAATTCATCCTTCAGGGAAGCACATGGAGAATGTCAATAGCGTCTTTGTTATCCTGATCAAAAATCACCCTTCATCATTCCTTCATTCCGATCCAGACTCGTCCCTAAAGTTCCACGGTAAGACGCCATCACACCTCCTCCATGTTCAGTGTTACGAAGCAAAGCGTCACAATGAGTCGAAGAATCTACCCAAGAGGATCTAATAAAGCTAAAACCCTGTAGGACGACAACAACGGTGCTATGTTACGAGTGGCTGCTCAGCTTTCCCACGCTGCCGCTGGTTCCACATCAGATGACCTGGTTCTGCTCGCAGCCATGTGAATGTGTGAGCCGCCTGATCGATTGTTGATGCTGCGGTGGAGCTGCTTTCAACTGTGTCGGATGTGTCGACACCAGCGACTTTGTGTACTTGTACTCATCTGTCTGTGGACACGAGTCTGTTGGTTGCTGTCTCATGTCTCATGGTCACAGGGGCAACCGGTTCTTGGGTAGGGAAAGAAAATTCCAGAAGTCAATGACGTCACGTCAGTCACCAAAAGAGCTTGAATTCTTCGTTTGACCCTTTGCGGGCCTTGAACATACAGTATCACCCCAGCTGGATGAAACATTGATTTTTAACCATTTATCCATTCCGATGATTATTTCTCTGGTCGTTGTATCATCATCTGATCAGGAACAACAGGGAACAACCAAACTGGAAGATGAGCTGCTGCTGTTTCTGAGCCCTCAGCTGTGACTCAGCACGTGAGCTCACATTAATGATCATATTAACGTTTCAAAATGTCCTGGAAACAGAGATGACTCCTCGGCCACCATAAACCTGCACATTAGAGGTAAATGCTACGGCTGAAACCAGTTGTGCTGTTTACAGTATTCAGATTGAAAACATTTGTTGATCATGTGTTCTAAATTCTAAATGCGGTGTGGTGCGACAGAGACGCCACAACCTGCGAGACGTATGTCAAAGCAAAATTCACCATTAAATGCTCTTATTTTATACTTGGAAATAATCACAATAGGACGTTGTGTGTTCGTGTTTGTATTTCCTGCGTGCTCATGTGTGGAGGGGATTGATGAAATGCAGTGTGAGGTCAATAAAAAGGGCAGTTTGTGATGGACAGCACTGGGCTAATGGACCTCATCTGGAGAGACAGACCAAGTGAAAAGGGAAAACAAAGGGTGGAGGTTGTAGAGGGGCCCATCCCACCATTGTTCTTCTCGTTGTCTGCCTCCGTATCTCATGTTTATCTTGTCCATTCCAGACCTTGTAGCTGCATTCTTAATACGCTCCAAGTGGTTCGGCTCTGAGCTTCTTGTTCCGAGGTTTGTCAGGTTGCCATCGCACCTACAGTTTGCTGTTTTTGGTCTCAAGCTAAATATCATTGGGAAATGGTGGGAAAATAAGACAATATCATTTGGTGGTGGTTTTGCGTTTGTCTTTTTTGAGACAGAGAGTTCATGTTCCCTCACAACTTTAGACATTTTAGTTTTACAACTAAGCATGTCAACATGTTCAAGTGTGCAGAAATTCTTGTGTTGACATATTTTCGCTGAGACCCGATGATGGTAACAACTGCACTCCTCTTGTGTTGTACCAGTGGATGCAGCCTGTCGCAAGTTCCCTCCCCACAGTAACCGAGGGAAGGTTCAGCAGAATTTCTCAACAAATCAGGGTCCAAAATCCCTCCGTAACCTTGGTTACCATCCTCTTTATGGAACTGAAACACTCTGACACACATCAGAATCAACCAGGGACCTTTTCCCCCACTCAGTTTGTGATACTTGGATCAATCTGGAAGGACCTGGGTGACATCAGGTGGATCAGACCCCGTTGGGACGTGAGTGTCACTCCAACAGCGGAGCTGTGGAAACAAGGGCTGCCTTAACCTCTTTGTCAGCGCACCTTTCAGCTCGAACAATGACTCTATACCTCGGCTTTTGTGCTAGAATATTGAGTTATCGAGATGGGGTGGGGGGGTCCACTGCAATGGAGATAGAGAAGAACAGCTGTGCTCGCCAAAATGTCAGGAGTGGATTTGAGAGCGTTTACATAAGACCTCTCTTGTGCAGCTCTCTGGAGAGACTCTGCTACATGCTGGATCTGCTTGGCTTCTCGTTGGACGCAGAGATCTGATTTCATCATTGCATCACTTGTTAGCAGACAGGACCGAATCCTACAGCAAATACTTGATTTATTATCCGTTTGCCTTCCCTTGGAATGTGTGCGAAGCGGGAAGGAACGTCAGACGGGATCCAGGTAAACACGGTCACTGACGTGCCGGAGCCAGTGATTCAATGTGGTGTGAACGTTGTTTTATTACGGTCAGGCCATGATACAAATATGTCCGAATAGACAGTGTTTCCTTTTTTCTGTACAATAATACCAACCATCAGTGGTCTGTTTTACCTTCAGGGGGCCTGTGTGAATGATACCGCCAACATTATTCCCCAAACTTACTGCAACATGTGAGTGGAGACAAAAATAAACATAATCTCACATTTAGTCGTCGTCTTTCCAAATGCAACTCGAGTTATGATCTCAGTGTAACTTCAGAAAGACTCGTCTGAAAAATAGGGTTGACATTCAATATGATATGATTGAAATTTGTTGGTATATTTGATTCTATTTTGTTAACAGGAGGATCTTCATTATTTAACGTTCAAAAGATGCTGCTTTAAAACGCTCAGTCCCAGATCCCATATGACAACACTGATATCTACTAGAGGTGTTTTTTGGGGTTTTCTTGCTTGAAAATTACACAAGACTTGAAGTTAATCACTGACAAAACTGAGTTATGATATTTTTCTGCTGTCGCTCTCCTTTTCACGTAGCATGTACCTCCACGGAGGCAGAGCCTCCTCCTCTGTCTCTGATTACAAACTGAGAGATTTCACTTGCGCAGAACTGTGACGTGGAAAACGACGTGTTTGTCAAACAACTGTGATTTTATTGTTCTCCTTCTTGTTGACAAGTTACTTAAACGTTCAAGAAAAGGAAAAACTAAACATAGAAGAATATTTTCTTCCTCTGCTCTCTTTACATACCACAATTATTACGAATCACACGGATTCCTCTCAGTCACTGGAGAAGTCGGCATCGCGACAGAAATAGATTTTCACACATTTGGTGTGGGAAAAGTGAACTGGGTCATTTCACCATTCCTCCGCTCTGCATAGAGACCTGATTAGATTAGCTTTGATTAGATTTGCTGTCTGAACGAGGCCTCCTCAGGGAGGGCTGGTGCGATGGGGCCTCCTTAGAGAGAGGTGCTGATGGTGGGGCAGAGGGTTGGTGGGCTTGTTCCGATAATAACGTGCTAAATTAACCATCCCAGCTCCTCTCTGCTGGGAGCTACATGTTTTATTCATATATTCAGTAGCCTAACAGGTGTGATGTGACAGGTGTCGCAGCTGCTTTGTTTTCGTCGTTCTCTCATCGCAACTTTTGAAAAGTTGTTAATTGGATCTTTTTTTTTTTTTTTTAGCAAGAATCCCCTTCTGCCGTGAATTTTCAATTAAAGGAATAGTCCCCCTGAAAGAAGAAAGAACGTTTTTAAAAAACAGAAAACAAAAAAACCCTGTTGCTTCATTGTTTCAAAGAAACTAAATGTTCCTGGCGAACCGGTTCAAAGTACCTCTAGACCATGTATTAAGTCATTAAAATATGTCTGTTTAATGGTTGTGAATGGATTACAGTCACTGTCACTATACTATAGTATTTTATCACTTTAAGTAACATTGTGAGTACTTTTTGTTCAAGACCTGGACGTCACAGGTGGTGATGGTGTCATATTCATCACACATTCGCGTCATTAATACCTCGCCAAGGCTTGGTAGTATCCGGTTTTTGACACCTTTAACCCTTCCTCAGGTTTTACTGCTGGTGTACGTGTATTACGGATCTTTGAGGGACCCGCAGGCAGACAGACCACTGTGCCATGAAAGTCTGCTTTGTTTGTTTGAGGAAAGAAACAACAATAATTGTCACATTCATATGAGTCAACGGAATCTAAAGCCTCCAGTCAAAGTGACCGTGACTTTATTCACAGGCGGAAGAGTTCGTTTATGACCGATACGAGCTGTTTTTGTATAAACCATCCAACTCAGTGTTTTCGACAAAGGAGAAGAAAGTTCTCTTACAAGACTTACAAGATTCAGGACTTCAGGAAATATTACCTATGATCCATAAAAGTGAATTCGTGTGTGAGGCACCTTCAGTGTATATTCTGTATTGGGTGTATTGCTCTCGACTGTTCCTGCTGCGGCAAAGTGGTAATTTATTCATTGAACAGGTGAAGGCGGTGGGGAGTGGGCTGGCTTCTCTTCCCCTAATGAAAACTCAAATCCCTCTGACTCCTGTAAATTGGTTAGGAGGTGTCGAGTGTCTCCCGACACCCCGTCCTCCCTCCCACTCGACTCCTCCTATACATATAAAGAGCACACACACCCTCTCATCAGGGTCGTCTCACTTGCAGACAGCAGGGACGTGACACTGAAGCTCCACGAGCCGCCGTCCTTCAAGGGCACAAGTAGCACAGTTTATTCCTGTCACACACACACACACACACACACACACACACACACACACACACGCACACACACGCACGCATGCTAGTGTCAGGCAGCTCTGAGGCCGTGGGACAGGCCCATCTGTCTGGACGCCAGTGGCTGTGACATTTAAAATTAATTACAAGGATTGATTGTGAAAATATTCACTGATTTGCAGTCAGTTCTGTCTGCTCACTGGGCTCATAAATCTTTGCTGTGTCACCTCTGATGAGGACGGATCACAAACGGGAAGATTATTAGCAGCCTGAGCAGAGAGGAGGAACATTAGCAGCATTCTTTCAGTTCATCTGAGAAGAGCCCAAAATGGATGGGAACCCAGTGGTTTGAGTCTTCTTTGCAGGTTGCAGGTGTTGAAAAGGTGTAAAAACTGCAGCTGATTCCTCTAGATGTCTGATGATCGTTTGTTTTATCTCTCTCTTTTGAGGTTGAATTGAAATGTTGTTGAATATCTGTCTCGAGGGAGAATGTACAAGGGGGAGGGGAGCACAATGCTGTTTGATTGGTGATTTCAGCCTTGACTGATGTTTGGAGCAGAACATAATGTTTGTTGCCATTTTGAATCCTGTGGGCCGTTTTCCACCAAAAGTTGCTCATCACAGACCCATAATGGAAATCAATAGCGTAGTATAATATTCAAAATCCATATGAAATTAGCACCAAGACTTGACAAGGGGAGAATGTCCTGACGTGCCCAAGAGGGCGGGGTTTGTACTGAGGAGAATTCCACTGACAGCTAGTGAGATTCAGAGAATGTCGACGATGAGAACAATTCAACGCAAGAAACACATTTTTCGGACGCTTCGATTAGATTCAACTGCTGAAGCCTGTCAGTATCACTACATCTTATGATGAAGTAGAATTGCTGCCAAATTAGAATAAAAGTGTGCACATCAACTGACCATCAAACAACATATACCTGTAACAACGCGCCCGACATGAGTCACCACACTGATGCTTTGTCTCCCCACTCTGTGAAGTATGCCCCCCCAAACCTACGGCAACATCACCTTCAAAGTGCCACTTTAGTTTTTTGTTTCATGTTTGTGTCTCTAATCTCTCCCACCGCCACTTTGTAACCTCCCCTGTAATATTCCCTGCAGCCCTCAGTCGCTCTGAGTCAGACTCGGGTCATGGGAACTCACAGCTGCTCCTCCGGCCCCATGCAGTTGACAGACAGCGAGCTCCATCTCGGTTTGTTTGCTGATGCCCATGAAGAAAAAGAAAAAAATAGCTCTGCACCTGAAACAATCCAAAGTGTCTTGCCTTGGGATGGCGGAGTGCGTCATAGTGTGCAGACATGCTGCTACACATGAAATCCACATTGTATATAGCGCAGTGTTAAATATAACATAGTGTGAATGATTCAACTGACAGACTTACAGAATTACTCTCCGACTTTAAAGTCGCTTCAACGGCTGAGTGAACATCTGGCTTATGATTGTCGTTGTCAATCAAACTTTACTCAACTTCAAACTAACCTCAGTTTGGTACTTAGGCTGTCTGCGCCTAACATGTGGGCTAACAACAGTCTGGTTTTGACCCACAATCACAATAACATAAGCCTGAGTTTGAACCAGTCTGATTATTCTTCACATTCTATTTTATTACTTATATTTATTATATTTATTCATTGAATGTGTATTCCTTGAAAGAACCCAGTGGAGAAGACAGGAAAATTCTACTAATATATAATAGTATATGGAACTTTGTGTCCCTGAGCAAGTCAGCACATCCCTGGTAGCCATGGAGGGTCTGAGCTGTCTGAATGCTGTCAGCCCTCTGGGATCAGTAGCGTCACAGAGAAGCTGATGTCGTCAGATCCACGGCGATAATGTCAAGCGGTTTCATGGAGAACGTGTGAGTGGTTATGTGGTGAATGTTTTGTTTGCTGACAGAAGACTGTCTGCGTCTGTTAACTCACCTCTGGCAGATGGAAGCTAATGAGTGACAACAGTGTGGGAACAGGAGTTACTTTCCCATCGTGAGTCACCATTCATGTAAAGTACATGTCTGTGTCTGTGAGAACACCATGTCTATGTGCACGTCTATGAAACAGTCATATTTGAGTTTCAGCAGGAATGTGTGTGTCTCCGCATGCACTCTGATAACCCCGCCCCCCTCTGTTCTGTTTCAGCGAGCGTACACTGTGATAGTGGAGGCGTGGGACAAGGACAACGACACACACAGCAATGGTAGGGTTCAATCCTGTCTTGTTGCTGCGTTCTTTGCAGTCCATGTTGACATTAATGTGCTCCTCCATACTTTGGCTTTTATGAGAAGTGCTTGACAGACTCCTGATTAGTAGCGCGGGTCACATGACCAATGATGGCATGATGATGGGCCTTTCTCAAAACAGCCCCCACACCCTCATGTTTTCATTTGGATGGAAGTGAATATGAAAACCAACAGAGCGTTGACGCTGACTTTTATTTCTGTATAGTACATTTACAAGTTCCTTTTTTTTTTTTTACAGTACTTCATACTTAAGTTACAGTATTCATAAATCCTTACAACCCTTATTGTTTTTTTGTAGTGTTTATGTTTTTTCTTTCAAAGCTTTTCTTTTTTTCATTTTAGTGCATATGCCTTTTATTTGCCTTTTTTCTTTTCTTCTTGACTCCATGTGTCTGGACTATTTGTTTGTGCATAAACAGCAAACAGAAATCCTGACTTAAGGTGGATACAACAGGGATGTGTGACAAATAAATGACATGAAAAGTAAAAAAATATATATTTACATCAGATTTCCAATTGTGACTCAAATTTGAGAGGACAAACTGCTCAGTTGTCTGTTTGTCTTCCTACGGTCTGATAAACCCGGTCAGACCAAATGCGTTGATGTCAGAAATTAATATCAAAACGTTTTAAATATTAGCACCTATCTGACCATGTCATCTTCATACCGATGACGTGCAGCAGCTTTGACTTTACTGAATTCTGGTACAGACCCCTGGCTTGTGATCAACAGGTGGCCTGTTTGCCCTCCCTCCATCACCTTTCCAGCATATTTCCTTTCTCAGGGTCACTGAGACTGTTTTTGCCTCTCTATTTTAAGTCGGTGCGATCATTGCCTCGTTGAGCCATTAATTACATTCTGCGCATCTCATTTAGCCCCATCCATCCTGTGATGTCTGTCTCCTTATTAGCATCCCGCCAGCTGTCCAGCTACCACACGCCACTTATTATCCAGTAACACTGTGACACGCTGGCATTCAGACTTCCGTGCCTCGGTTTGGACTGTGGCTTTGGCGAAAGGACATTTGAGTCTTTGCTCAGGCAACCACTAGAATGTTTGACAGAATGATGCCTGCACGGTTGATGAGTACTTTCCGTAAAGGAGGCTGGGAGGCGGTGACAGGCGGGCAGGCTGAGGTCTCAACTATCTTCTCATTCCTGATCATTAGTTTGATCCCTGAATGTGTCAGTGAGCCTGTGAAGGTGTAATCATACCTGCTTGCTTAAAGTTGCACTGGCTAAGCTAAAAATATGGTTAGGATTACATCATAAGGAAAACCCCTCCATGCATGTTTCTCTGCGGTGTTGGGTTTATTCTCGGAGGTATTTGGTGACTCCTGTTTCCTCTATGTACCTGCTCTCTATCAACTGCTGGGATTTCCTTCATTTTCTCCAATTCTGGACTGTGCAGGCACCAACCTGTTGCATTCAGCTGTGGGGGTTAAATGCAGAGAACAATAGTCATCAAGTGATCCCTGTTGGGACACTTGTGCGACAACATACAAATCAAGGGCAGCACAATTAAGTTTGTTTTTTCCCGAGAGCCCAGTCCTCAGAGGCAGCCGGCCAGACGTTATAATCAGAAACTGCAGCAGGCGCTAAAAATGCACGACACCAAGTGATGTCTGACAGGGACCAGGACCAGTTTGAGATGTATTTGAACCAACTAAACTGGTGCGTAAAGGTCACATGGTTGCATGATTAGTTGCTAACACCTGGCTAACTCAGTTTTCTAACAAGACTATGTAAGTGCATAAGCCAAAGTATATGTTTCATTCACTACGTCATCATGGTTGCTGTTCATAAATACTAGTGAATATTATCCATTCATTATCATATTCAGGACACGTTGGTGGCACTGTCTGTCACACACTGGGGGTGTTTTGTTTTGAAGCAGGTGGGGGCTTCCTGCAGCATAAACAGCCTTCTCAAAGCCATCGTTTTCCTGAGGCCTGTCCAACCTGCAGACCCGATCTGATCCTAAGAACTTCCAGCAGTTGATACTGTCACTTTACCAGCAGCTGTGGGGAAATGTCCACCAACAAACACCATTGTTGGTCATTAGCTTTGATGGCAGCCAGACATGTGCTTGTTCTGACATTTAATAACCGATATAGGATGAAAAACACTTTAACTGGTCGTGTGAATCAAAGGTCATTGTGATTACAAGCGAGAGGTCAAAGGTTAACACACAGAAGCCTCGGCCCCTTAACAACGCACTCAAGTTACGTAAAGCTTGTTGCATGTAACTAATATCCCTTAAAACAACATACGTTTTTTGTTCCTTGAATGACGTTTTGTCTTTGCAAATAATCCTGCATCTCTCGACTCAGTTACTCGGATCTGAAGCCAAACGTTTATAGAAGTGGGTTTTATATGGCCCTCGTCGCTGCTCTCCCTAGTAACAACGGACTCTCTTAGCATGTCTCCTCCACTACCCACCTCTCATGATTGGTCTATATTTTTATATCTAATTGCTGGAGATGAACAGCAGTGAGTGTTTCAGGTGGTGGGTGTGGGACTGAAAACTGTGAAGTCGCAGTGAGACTCAGTGAATCAGGACACTGTGAAAATGGATTCTGTGTGAAATCTCTCTCTTTTCCTTCAGTTTCCAACCTAAGCAGCTATTCCACTGGTTGAACATGAACCATTTAGAACCATTTAGTTCGAAACAGTAGAAAACATGTAAAGAAACAATATGAAAGAGATTTTCACATCATTTGATACTGGTCAAGAGGAGGAATGTGACTGTGTTAGTGTAACATGAGGGTGCGATAGGTGGTAGTTGGACACTCTTCGTTTGATAAATCAGGATGGAGACAACTGACGTTTAAGCACAACTTTACTTCAGCTCCCACCATCAGAACGTACAAACAACGCACTTCCTCGTCTTCGAGGCACATGTCAACAAATCAAGCAATCACAGACTAGACTGAGGCAGCTATGAGACCTCAGAAGCAGATTCAATACCGTTCCAAACTTCACACTGTGCTGATGTGAATATGTCAACCTAAACGACAAAACACAGGTGTACAAACTCTTACCGGTGCAAACATACACTCCATGAATCAGTTCAAATGTACAAATGAACTTTGCTTTGAACCACTTTTGGTTAGCCACGTTAGCTGAGGCTGGAGTCACAGCCGCAGGATTTTCATCGCACTACACATAAATATTAATCACATTCCAAGTTTGATGTCTGCTATTATTGTCTGTCTATTATCTGTTAGGTTGTTTGTTTTCTTGGTTCAATCAAGCATCTGCGAGCCGCTAACTGCTCCTGACCGGTGTGTCTTTGACTTTGCCCTATCGTCACCTGCAGCTGTTGAAGAAGCAAAGCCTGCTGGGTCACGGTGCTTCTGTTCCTTGAGAACAAGCTAAAGGGTCTTTCCTATGTCGCCCTTCCTCGTCTGTTCCCCGGCTCTTATTATTTCCGGCCTGGCTCCGATGGAGTCGGGGCTGGATATCCTGAGAGGGGGAG